>CAUYQV010055713.1:0-45167 GCA_963574575.1 Galagoides demidoff
TGTGTACATTGGATACTTTTTCTTCCATTCTTGTGATACTTTGCTAAGAAGAACATTTTCCAGCTCCATCCATGTGAACATGAAGGACATAAAGTCTCCATCTTTCTTTATGGTTGCATAGTATTCCATGGTGTACATATACCACAGTTTATTGATCCATTTGTGGATCGATGGGCACTTGGGCTTCTTCCATGACCTGGCAATTATGAATTGGGCTGCAATAAACATTATGGTGCAAATATCAATAAAATAGATAAACCTTTCGCCAACCTAACCAAGAAAAAAAGAGTAAATCTCTAATCTCATCAATCAGAAACAGTAAAGATGAGATAACAATATACTCCTTAGAAATCCAAAAATCCTTAATGAATATTACAAGAAACTTTATTCCCAGAAATATGAAAATCTGAAGGAAATCAACCAATACTTGGAAGCATGCCACTTCCCAAGACTTAGCCAGAACGAAGTGGAAATGTTGAACAGGCCTATATCCAGTTCTGAAATAGCATCAACTATACAAAATCTCCCTAAAAAGAAAAGCCCGGGACCAGATGGCTTCACGTCAGAATTCTGCCAAACCTTCAAAGAGGAACTAGTACCTGTATTACTCAACCTTTTCCAAAATATAGAAAAAGATGGAATACTACCGAACATATTGTATGAAACAAACATCACCTTGATACCCAAACCAGGAAAAGACCCAACAAGAAAAGAAAATTATAGACCAATATCACTAATGAATATTGAAATGAAAATATTCAACAAGATCCTAACAAACAGAATCCAGCAACACATCAAACAAATTATACATCATGACCAAGTGAGTTTTATCCCAGGATCTCAATGCTGGTTCAACATACGTAAATCTATAAATATAATTCATCACATAAAAAAATTAAAAAATAAAGACCATATGATTCTCTCAATTGATGCAGAAAAAGCTTTTGATAATATCCAGCATCCCTTCATGATCAGAACACTTAAGAAAATTGGTATAGAAAGGACATTTCTTAAACTGATGGAGGCCATCTACAGCAAACCACAGCTAATATTGTATTGAATGGAGTTAAATTGAAATCATTTCCATTCAGATCAGGAACCAGGCAAGGTTACCCATTGTCTCCATTGCTCTTTAACATTGTAATTATTCTTAAAACACATCACCAATGATGTCATCTAGGCCTTTTCTTAAAGCCTTTTTTTTTTTTTTTTAGAGACAGAGTCTCACTTTATTGCCCTTGGTAGAGTGCTGTGGCATCACAGCTCACAGCAACCTCCACTGGGCTTAGGTGATTCTCTTGCCTCAGCCTCCTGAGTAGCTGGGACTACAGGCGCCTGCCACAACACCTGGCTATTTTTTGTTGCAGTTTGGCTGGGGCTGGAATTCGAACCACCACCCTCGGTATGGGGCTGGTGTCCTACCCACTGAGCCACAGGTGCCACCCTCTTAAAGGTTTTTGATTACTGGTTCCACCTTGTTAGTTGTTACATGCATATCCAGATTTTCTGTCCTTTGAGTCAGTTTTTGTAGTTTATATCTTTGGAATTGGTCAGCTATTTCATTAATTTTTTGGCATACAGTTACTCAAAGTATTCTTTGATAATTATCTTTTTGTAAGGTTGATAGTAATGTCCCTGTTTTCATTTGTGACTTTGATAATTTGAGTCTTTTTTCTTTAGCCAAAGGATTGTAGTTCTTTTCAAATAATTAACTTTTTTTTTTGTTAACTCTATTTTTTATCTGCTCTAATTTTTATTTCCTTCATTCTTCTTGGTTTGCGTTGAATTTTCTCTTTTTTTGTAGTTCCTTAAAGTGGAAGTTTAGGTTATCAATTTGAGATTTTTTTTTTTTTTTGGCAATGTAATTGTTTATATCTCATAGATTTTACTAAGTGCTTTTGTTTTCATTCATCTGAAATATTCTGTGTTACTTATGATTTCTTCTTACCCATTGATTGTTTTAAGAGTATGTTGTTTACTTTCCATGCAGTTGTGAAATTCCCAGATTTCGTTCTGTTATTGATTTCTAATGTCATTTCATTACCTTTGGAAAAGATACTTTGTATGACTAATCTTTTAAAATTTATTGATGTTGGATTTGAAGGTGGCTACCTGTTTCCTAAAATGTTGGAGTTTCAGGCAGCTGTCTGCATCCTCGGTTCTTGGGGTGCTCTTGGTTGAAGAATGACCACCCACTCAAAAAGTTAAGGCAAGCATGAAAGAAAGTTCATTGAGTTAGAGAAAGATAGGTTTATAGAGTAAATGTTTACAGAGCAAGATATGTTCATCATACAGTAAACAGGCCTTCATCTTTGAGACAAGAGGGCAAAGAGGCTTGGGTTATGGCTGACTGTTCTGTCTTATCCTGCCTGGGTTAGGCCTGCCTCATGGTTCAGAGGTCACCTTGGAATTTATGGACCTCCCATAAGCCCACTGGGAGGCGTGTGGATTACAGTGACACAGTAATGAGCCTTAATTCTGTTCTAGGTCACCTTCAAGACTCCATTGTACCTGTTGCTAGGTTTTGCAGTTGGCCTGCTAAGTTCTGATTGGTAGATTGGTAGGTCTTCCCTCTTCCCCAGGTGGGAGCAATTACTCCAGACAGGATTAAGGTGAGATGGGGGACTGGGGGCCCTGCCCTTGTCCTTTTCTCTTCTAGGAGAACTAGATTTCTGGCTATCTGCCTAACACCGAGAATTTATGGTCTATCCTTGAGAATGTTTCCTACGTACTTAAGAAGATTGTGTATTCTGAGTGTTCTATAGATGTCTGGTAGGCCTAATTTGGTTTAAGTTTTGTTCAAGTCTTCAGTTTCCTCGTATATCTTTTGTCTAGTGGTTTTACTGATTATTGTAAGTGGGGTATGGAAGATATTAAGAATTACTGTAAAACTGTCTATTTTTTCCCTTCATTTCTGTCAGTTTTGCTTAATATATTTTGGGGCTCTGTTAGGTGCACATATATAATTGTTACATGTTTTTTGAAAGATTGATCCTTTTATCATCGTCCTTTTTTTCCTTCTTCTTCTTACTCTGTCACCCTAGGTACAGTGTAGTGGTGTTATTGTAACTCTGCAACTTGAAACTCCTAGGCTCAATCCTTGTGCCTCAAGCCTCTCAAGTAGCTGGGAATACAGGTGCATGGCACAGTGCCTAGCTAATTTTTCTGTTTTTTTTCCTTTGAGACAGAATCTCACTCTGTTGCCATGGTATCATCACTCAGCAACGTTAAACTCCTGGGTTCAAGCGATCATTTTGCTTCTGCCTCCCAGGTAGCTGGGACTGTAGGGGACTATAGGCATCTTCCACAATGCCCAGCCGGTTTTTTTATTTTTAGTAGAGATAGGGTCTTGCTCTTGCTAAGGCTGGTCTCAAACTCAGGGGATCCACGGGTCTCCGCCTCTCAGAGTGCTAGGATTATAGGCGTGAGTCATCCCGCCTGACCTTTACTATTTTTTTAGTAGACATGGTGTCTGGTTCTTGCTCAGGCCCTTCTTTATCTTACTATTTTGTCTAACATTAATGTAGATATTCCAGCTTTCTTTTGGTTTATGTTTTTTCCTTTCCTCTTTCTTTCTTTCCTTCCTCTCTTGACTGTATCTACGAGTGAATACATCCTTTTGCTTCCAATGCGTATATATCTTTGACTCTAAAGTGAATTTCTTGTAGGTAGCATATATTTGGATTATGTTTTAAATTCCATTTTTTCATTCTCTGTTTCTTAATTGGAGAGCTTAATTCACTTACATTTGATGTAATTACTGATAAGAAAACACTTCTACCATTTTCTTGTTTTTTCTATGTCATTTTTTTTGCTCATTAATTCTTTGGGTGCTGTTTGTGTTAGATATTTTCTAGTGTGCCCTTTTGATTCCATTCTCATAAATACATATAATTTTCATATTTTATATGTGTGTATATATTATAGAGAAAAAAGTAAGTATGTATTTCTTAGTATTTGCCTTGGGGTTTATAATTTTCATTATATTGTAGAACTATCTAGTTTGAATTAATACCAGTTCAGTTTTGGTGGTATACAAAAACTTTGTATGTATAGTATAGTTATTGTCACAAATTATATCTTTATATGTTTTGTGCCAATCAGCATAGATTTTTAATCATTTTTATTTAAGTTGTCTTTTATATCAATAGCAGGGATTATGAACCATAATTGCATTAACACTGACTTTTATATTTACAATGTAAATGCCTATCTTTACTGGTATTGTATGTTCATATGATTGCAAGCTACTGTCTGGTGTCCTCCTTACATTTCAGCCTAAAGGATTCCCTTTAGCATTTCTTTTAGGGTAAATCTACTAGTGACAAACTTCTTATTTTTTAAAATCTGGAAATAGCTTCATTTGTGAAGGATAGTTTTCCTAGATAAAGAATTCTTGGTTGACAGTTTTTTGTTTTAGCACTTTGAATATGTTATTGCACTGTCTACTGACCTTTGTGGTTTTCAAAGAAAAATCTGTTGTTAATCTTATTGAGGAGCCTTTGTTCCATCCCCCCTCCATAAGTTACCTTTTTTTTTCTCCTATTTTCAGGATTCTTTCTTTGTCTTTGTTTTTGAAAAATTTGATTATGGCATAGCTTGTTGTAGATACCTTTGCATTAATCCTATTTAGAGTTCATTGAGCTGATGAGCTGGATTCATGTCTTTCATGAAATTTTGAAAAATTTACCCATTATTTCTTCATTTTTTTTTTTTTTTTGAGATAGAGCCTGTGTTGTACTTGGTAGAGTCCGTGGTGTCATAGCTCACAGCAATCTCAAACTCTTGGGCTTAACGCGATTCTCTTGCTTCAGCCTCCCAAGTACTGGGACTACAGGTGCCTGCCACAATGCCCAGCTATTTTTTTTGTTGCAGTTGTCATTGTCGTTTAGTAGGCCTAGGCCAGGTTTGAACCCACCAGCCTTGGTGTATGTGGCCAGCACCCTAGCCACTGAGCGATGGGCACTGAGCCTCTTCAAATATTTTTTTTCTGCCTCTCTTCTACTTCTGTGACTCCTATTATGTGTATGTTAAAATGTCTCAGTGTTTGGGAGTGGTGGCTCATGCCTGTAATCCTAGCACTCTGGGAGACTGAGGCAGGTGGATTGCTTGAGAAGTTTGAGGCCAAGCTTGAGCAAGAGAGAGACCTTGTCTCTAAAAAATAGGCAGGCATTGTGGTGGACACCTGTAATACCAGTTACTTGGGAGGCTGAGGCAAGAAAATCACTTGCCCAAGAGTTTGAGGTTGCTGTTAGTTGTGACACCATAGCACTCTACTGAGGGTAATAAAGTAAACTGTCTCAAAAAAAAAAAAAAGTTTCATGATGTCCTATGGGCATTTTACAGTCTTTTCATTTTCCTTCATTCTTATTTCTTTCTATTCTTCACACTCAGTAATTTAAATAGTCCTGTCTGTGAGTTTGCTAATTCTTTTTTGTTATAGGGGTTTGAAGGATGTTGGTGTAGAACATAGAAAGAGAGATGACCACAAGCAGTGGTAACACAGAAGCTTAATTGGGTGGCTCTCATACAAGTTTACATGAGAGGAAACATCTTTTACTGTATGAAACTGTATAGAATCTTAGAGCACTGTACAGAAAGGAAGGAGGGCAAGGAAACTCTTGGGGAAATGAGGAGTTAGAGAGGAGGCTTACCTGTCTAGGTGATACAGGTCAGCAGCATGGTGGTGTGCTCTGGATCAGAGAATACCAAAGGCAGCCACAGCCTAGCAGGGGTCCTCAAACTTTTTAAAGAGGGGACCAGCTCTCTGTCCCTTAGACTGTTGGAGGGCTGGACTGCAGGCCCAGAGACTGGTCGGCTGCTAAGCAGGATAGGCAGCTGCGGCAAAAACACCTGGCAGGTGGTATAAATGTCCTTGGCAGGCCGCATGTGGCCTATGGGTGGTAGTTTGAGGACCCCTGCTATGGTCTTCTAACTATAAGGCCAAACAGCTGTCAGGTGAGGATTTGCAGGGTGTACAAAGCAGGCAAGCTTGAAATAGCTAAGGTTGAGAACTTGTTTGGCACTAGGGGCTTTTTGAGTGAATCAGTCTCAGTGTGCAGTGAAAAAATATCCTAGTGGCCAGTACACAGAGGCCATCTTTGGCTCATTTATATAACACTTCTTGCTTGTTCTAATCTTCTATTGAATCCCTGTAGTGAATTTTTTATTTCAATTGTTATAGGATTTAATTATAGAATTTTTATTTGATTAGCTTCCATAATTTGTACTTTTCATTAATATTCTTTAGTTGATGGATATCTCTACTTGATTCTTGAGGTTTCCTTGAGCTTTTTGAGAATCTCTTTAAATTGTTGAGATATTGTCTATATCTAGTAAGTTCAGTGTACAGGCTTCCACATAGACAGTTCCTATTTATTTTTTTTCTTGTGAGTGGACTGGCAAATTTTAGCCCTATGTAGGCCAAACATTCTGCCAGTTTTTGTTAATAAAGTTTTATTGGCACAGAATCATGCATATCCATTTATGTATTGTCAATGTTGACAATGACCTCAATTCTAAGCTAAGGGATAAAAGGAAAAATAAAACCAAGAAACCAATCTTTGTTTTGGCACCCTCCACAATTCATTTATTAGTAACTCATGTTGCCAAGAGGTTTTAGTTCTAATGAGTATGAGTGAGAGGCTATGGTGGGGTTAATTTACCTTTACTGTGATTAGAGGCATATTCACTAGGTGGTTCTCATGAATTCTGAATACGTATGAGAACCACCTAGTGAATTTGCCTCTAATCACAGTAAAGGTAAATTGACCTTTTGGGAGAAAAGTGGTGGTTGTGAAGGGGAAAGGCAATTGTTTTCCCAAAGCCGAAGATTTAAGAATAATAGAGATTCTTTTGTCTGTATAGAGGTAAGTCATTTAGGTCATAGTTTTGATAGGAATCTTTTATATACGATAGCAGTTTCTTAAATTTTGTTCAACATCATTTTATTATGATGATGAGGAAAAAAGTGAATTCCTAACCAGGACCACTGTCTGTGTGGAGTTTTCACCTACTCCTCATCTGTGTGGGTTTTTTCTGGGTTTGATACTCAGGTTTCTTATCATATCCCACAGCTGTATACCTTAGGTTATGTCTAAGCTGTGCATGTGTCTAAATGGTCCTAGTATAAATGAGTGTGTGGGTGTGTGTGTGAGTGCATTCCATGATAAAATAGCATCCTGTCCAGAGGGGGTTCCTGGTTTATGCCCTGAGCTGCCAGGATAGGTTCCAGCCACCTCTAGCCCTGAACTGGAATAACCGGGTAAATGATCATCTTGTTTTTATTCATATGTGTATCTATAGCTCACATTTATTTTAACATTTAGTATGAGAAGTGGATTGGTCTTTATTTAGCAGTTTGGTTGGTGATGCTTTTGTGACCAGAAATATGCCATAGGAACTTAACTCTTGTGTGTATAAATTCTAGGGATAGTATCGTTTCAGCACAAACACTACATTATATATCTAAAGTGGATAACAGTTTTTTAAAAAATTAACTTCTTTTAAAGAAGTTATCTTCTTACAGTTGGTTCAATTCAGGATCTCACTATGGCCCACTCATTGTACTTGTTAATCTTATAACAACAATATTCAAAAATATTGACCCTACCCCTACCCAAACCAACTTTTTATGATGTAACTTTTTAAGATTCTTTTAAAAAAGAGCTATTTATTTTGGAATTATTTTATTTTTTATTGTATACATTTAAGGCACGTAATATGTGCTTTGATATGAAATGATTTTAGATTTATAGAAAATTGCAGTAATAACAGAGAGTTCCCCTATACCCCTCACCTACTCTGTCACCTCTAATTTTATTGTCTCATGTTACTGGGCTACATTTGCCAAAACCATGAAACCAGCACTAGTATTATCCATTACCATTAATTACATTTTAGTCTTTATTTGGATTTTGCTAGTTTTTCTGTTAATGTCCTTTTCTGTGCTAAGACCAACATGTTTACATTCGTTCTTTTTTCTCCTTAGTTTCTTTTGGGTTGTGTTAGTTCTTCAATATTTCCATATTTTTCATGACCTTGAATTTTTTTATTTTTATTTATTTATTTTTTTGCAGTTTTTGGCCAGGGCTGGGTTTGAACCCACCACCTCTGGCATATGGGGCAGGCGCCCTATTCCTTTGAGCCAGAGGCACCGACCATGACCTTGAATCAGGTATTTTGTAGAATGTCTTCATCTGACATATGTGTTTTTCTCAGGATTAGATTTGGGCTATGACTGATACCAGAGAAGTTAAAGTACCTTTCCCATGATTTACATTTCTTTTTGAGTTTTCTTTTTCTTAAATCACGCATAAGAAGTTTGCATGCTTTCATAGTCAAACTATAAAACTTAAAAGTAGTCTTTTTTGGTGGGACGGGATGGCTCACACCTGTAATCCCAGCATTCTGGGAGGCTGGGGCATATGAAGTACTTGAGCTCAGCAGTTTGAGATCAGCCTAAGCAAGAGGCCCATCTCTAAAAATAGCTGGGAGGGCACCTGTAGTCCCAGCTCTTGGGAGGCTGAGGCAAGAAGATTACTTGAGCCTAAGAGTTTGAGGTTGCTGTGAGCTATGACACTATGGCACTCTGCTGAGGGCAACAAAGTTGAGACTCTGTCTAAAAAACAAAAACAACAAAAAAAGCATAATCTCTGCCAACACTCTCCATTTCTAGTATTTTTTTGCTTTCTTAGAAAGGAAAACATGTCTTAAACTTACTTTTTGGCTTATCCTTTCACTTTTTTTTTTCCCAAAGCTAAGACACCCTTGTACACACATACACATGAGTGAATATATGCCTGTCTCTTCCTCTCTTTTTCCACAACACATATATAATATTGGTCCATATTCTTAGTTCCTTCGCCATACTTTCTCTTTAGGGCGGTCTCTTATGGCAACTTCAGTAATGGCCCCTTGTATTTAGGATGGCTTTCTTTTTAAAAAGGTAATTTGTTTTCTAACAAAACCCTTTTCCTATGCTTTGAAAATGACCCGCATATATCAAATGGCTCCTTTTTTCTTCACAGATATTTTCCAATTTGTCCCTGGATGAGCGGTGCCTTTCTGCATCATTGGTTTGCAAGTATTGGCGTGACCTTTGTTTAGATTTCCAGTTTTGGAAGCAGCTGGATCTTAGTAGTCGCCAGCAGGTATGGGCTCTAATTCTAAGAAACACTCAATTTAGCTTACTCAATTAAAAAGTGTCTTTATTCCTCTTCTGAAAGCTCCTGAGTGTTATTTTTCAAGATAGTTCAAATAATTACAATCTGTAATTTTGTGCTTTTGAAATTTTTATCATGTCTATTTAAGTTAAAGCCATGTTCTCATGATGAACAAGATAGTTTTTCGTGTAGACTGGCCTGTTTGGGTTTCTTTTTAATCCTTTATGTCTTAGGCTTTTTGTTTTTTTCCCCTCATTTTTACCTTTTAAGGAGAATTATTAAATTTTTTAGGGCAGAAGTCATATCATAAATACTGATATTGGAAAATGATGGCAAACATATAACACTGCCTCTGTGCACTGTACCATTTCTAAAGGCTTAGTCATATTAATTCATTTGATCTCCAGCAACCCTATGAGTAGATATGATTTTCTGTTTTGTAGATGAAGAAATGGAAGTCAGGGTGGTGCCTGTGGCTCAAAGGAGTAAGGCACCAGCCCCATATGCTAGAGGTGGTGGGTTTAAACCCAGCCCTAGCCAAAAACTACAAAAACAAAAGAAATAGAAGTCAGTAGCTAAGATAACTTCTTTAAAATTTTCCTTTCAATGGATTTTCTTATCCTCCCCATTGCTCTGCTGCCTAGTATGTTTATATGGTGGCCTAACTTAGGAAAAAAGACAGTTTATTGTGCTTACTGCAAACAGTTCGTTGAATTTGTTAGATACTATATAAATCTCGGTAGTCAGTATTTGGTATTAGAAATATCTGTAAATATACAATAAGAATAAAATTTTGTTGAAGTATATTACTAGTGTGAAGTAATACTCCATGGTATATTACTAGTGGTATGCTGGTAAAGGTTTAACAACTGGCTTTAAAAAAGCCCCAAATTGTAATATTTGCCAGTTTCTGTGGTATAAATATTCCTGTCCTGGCCAGTTCAAGCTACACATGTTATGCCACTGAATGTCAGTTTGGAAAGAGGTGAAGACCATAAGCTCTTGTTAGGTGATATGAGCCAGCTTCAATATATCGCTGGTAGCATGCGTTTGTGCGTGTATAACAAACATACTTTAAACATGTTAAGCAAGTTCCAGAGCATGCACGTCTGTATAAATTGCTTTTATTTTATTTATCTTTTGCCTCCTTGGTAAGAAATTAAAACAATTTTAGAATTAGTTATTTATTTGGGTTTTGTGTCCGAGGAGACTGATGAGAAGTTAGTGTGGCTAACAGAGTAGAGAAGTTAAGTGTAAAGGAATCCATTGGCTCATTACTTTATTACTCAGATGCCTGAGCTATTTGTTATGAACTCAGACAGAATAGCTTTCCTGGGGCAGCGCCTGTGGCTCAGTGAGTAGGGTGCTGGCCCCATATACTGGGATGGAATCCACCCTCGGCCAAATTGCATCAAAAAAATGGCCGGGTGTTATGGCAGGTGCCTGTAGTCCCAGCTACTTGGCAGATTGAAGCAAGAGAATCACCTAAGCCCGGGAGTTGGAGGTTGCTGTGAGCCGTGTGATGCCATGGCACTCTACTGAGGGTGATAAAGTGAGACTCTGTCTCCTATAAAAAAAAAAAAAAAAAAAAGAGAAAGAATAGCTTTTCCCCCTCTGCTGGTTATAAGGTTTGGATATGAAAAGAATAAAACATGCAAGGAGAGATATATCAGAGTTTTAGGTTGTCTGGGGAACTACTGTCTGTGTTTATGCTTTTCCAACAGCATAAACACAGATATCATAGTTTCATCTTGAGCTCTTAGTCCTAGTGCTGCTCAGTACTCCAGCTCTTTCCTTCTTCCATTCTAAATTTTTTGTGCATTTCTTTCTTTGTAATTTTTACCCAAAAACTTGAATAGTGTTAACTCTGTTTTCCTTTTGGGGAATGTGGTAATTGGGAATGGACTATGTAGAGACTGATTTTTTTTTTTTTTAATTCATTTGGTCATAGGAGTTTTTCACCAGATGAATTTTTTTTTTAATTTTTAATTTTTTATTGTTTGGGAATTCACTGAGGGTACAAAGAACTAGGTTATACTGATTGCAACACTAGATGAATTTTAAGACTACTTATATTTAGCATTGAGTCTTCTGAGAAAATGTTTTGACATGGGCATTTCGATATAGCCTTTGGTGTTTTGATATATAAAATGAAATGTTTTCTAAACTATGAATTAATTACATGTGAGGTAGCATTCTGATAGAAATAGTGAAACAATTCAAATTTACATATTGTGGTGTCATCTGAGGTATAAGAAATCAAGATTCATATGTCGTGATAACTGATGCACACTATTTCCTGCCTTAAAAAAATAGAGAACAAAGAATCTAAAATCTCTATACAGTTTTGTTTGTCATTGGTTTTTGGTGACTCTGAAGGTTTAATTAAGATGAATTTTTTCAAGGATAGATTTTTAACCTTTTAATGAAAACTAACATTCTTCTGATACTACTTCTGACACCAAATGTATAGAGTTTTTACCACACTAACAACCAATTCTCCAGTACCTCTGAGTGTCCATTAATTCAGTGCTGACACTAATTTCCAGAGTTGAGAGCTCGGTCTCACAACACTGTCCCCCACTTCATATGTGAGGCACAAGTCCCATGAGCCGCCCATACTAAGGACTGATCAGCTAAAAATTCTAGAGTTCCCCGATCTCCTCAGTTTCCATAATTGGCTACAACTATTCAGAGAATTCAGGAAAATACTTATATTGGATTTTGGTTTGTTATACATGTAAAGGATTCAACTCAGGCCCAGCCAAATGGAAGAGCTCTATAGAGCAAGGTATGGTGTATGCCACCCTCCTGCTGCTTCGTTGTGTTTACACTTGAATCTCCTGTTCAGTGGTTTCTCAGACCTTTTTGTAAACCTTTCTCCTTTCCATGGAGGTTGGAAGTGGGGCTGAAAGTTACCACTCACATCACCTGTTTAGCCTCTCTGGTAGCTGGCCTTCATTCTGAAGCTATCTAGGGGCTCCACTCTGAGTCACCTCACTGGTATAAACTCAGCTGTGGTCAAGGGGCTTGTTATGAATCATAAAAGACACTATCACCAGAAATTCCGAGGGTTTTGGGAGCTCTGTTCCAAGACCTGGGGACAAAGACCAAATATATTTTTTATTGTACCACAATTTGTATTATGCTTTAATATTAAGAATGTTTTTCATTTGAGTATGTTTTTATTTTATAATCTAATTATTTATTGAGGAAAATTTAGCAAAATAATAGGAACAAGTTATTACTTTCAGTAAAAGTTTAAATTTGTTGCTTCCTTTTTTTCTCATAGGTTACTGATGAATTATTGGAAAAAATTGCATCAAGAAGTCAGAATATAATTGAAATCAACATTTCTGATTGCCGCAGTATGTCTGATACTGGCATATGTGTTTTAGCATTTAAGTGTCCTGGACTTCTTAGGTATACAGCCTACAGGTGTAAACAGCTTTCTGACACCTCTATTATTGCGGTTGCCTCTCACTGCCCTTTACTTCAGAAAGTACATGTAGGCAACCAGGACAAACTTACTGATGAAGGACTCAAGCAGGTAATTTTAGCATTTATAGAATGATTTTGATTATATTAATTTAAAATATTTTCTTGTAGCAACACTTTAAAAGGTTATGTTAAAAATAATGCTCAGAGATCAAAGTGAATCATCTTTTTTGTGTATCAGTGAATACTTGTTAAGGTTAGTGAACTACAGTGTCATGGTTATAATCAGTAAATTAACTTTGTTGTGTTCTGTAGTGGGAGCCTAAACTTCTATGACCAACCATTTTATTAATTTATTCTTTTGTTACTTAAATTTTATAACAAATTTTAGGTAATAGTTTGCAGTTTGGGTCAGCATGAGCTTTTAAAAATTAACTTTTAATTCCTCTTTCATGTTACTAGATGACACACTCACATGCCTTAAAATATCAAATTGTTTAGACTTATAAATAGGAAGTCCAACTTTAAGAATATAAAATGAAGAAAAAGTGATGATCACCTATATTTGGCATAATAATTGGATTAAAAATAGAATTTTACATACTTTCTATTCGATACACTTACCTTGGGAATGGCATTTAAAGTTTCTTGGCTCAGAGTAGATTATTCATTCAATAAATGAATATCCTTACATTTAAACACGATATAGGCATTAAGTGAAAGTTCAGTATTAGAAGAAATTTGGAGAAATTTTATCCTAAATAGTGAATACTTGGTGTGTCAATCCAATTTATATTAAAATGTTATCAATTTGTAAGGGAGCCTATTTTGTTTGTAAAGAAAAATTGTGCAATAATAGTCTTATTTTAATATTTTTCTTCAGTATTCACTAGCAAAGCATTTTATGAAGTTCTTAAGTGTGTTAAAACAAATTAATGTTTTATGGGGAAATTATATCTTCTGGATCTAGCATGATTTTATTTTGACAGAAATTTCTTAGCAATTTATACTTTACAGTGAAACATTTCTAATAGGTCTGTGTATATTTAAGAACTGGGTTAAACCTGCTCATAGTTACCAATATAGCAGGCTGCTGAGGGTGTTCTTAGTAATATTTATGAAAAAGAATGCACATTATAGTTATGGTTGAAGCAGAGGGAAACTAGAAAGTTCCTTTAAGCAAAAGTTAGTGTGCCAATCTAGTATTATTAACTTATCTAATATTTACAACATTGAGGCTAATTATTTAAATCTTCCCTTGAATGTGAGACATTTTGGACCCTGTCAACCTATTTAGATTAGCTCTGTGCTTTAAATTTTCATGGTTTCTGAGTTATGAATTCGTTATATGTGAGTTAACATTCTTGTAAAAGTAGTAAAATATCTAAATTTTTTCTCCCTTAGGTAATTGTCTTCTTAACTACACAGGACTCTGACTGCAGTGTAGAGAAAATATTTACCTCTGCTTAAGAATGTGCTATGGCAGAGCATGGTCTCTTTTAGACTCTTCTGATGGAAGAGGGGAATGGGTATAGTAGAAAATAGATTTGGAATTTAATATTTTCATGTATACATACACCAGAAATAAGTTTTATGAAGCAATACATACATACCTTTATGTGCAAAATACATTGATATTATCTGTTCTATACTGCTGCATTCAGTTTTAGCCTTGGTCCACTCACTAATTTTATGATCCAGTGAAGTTTGATGAACTGTGAAGTTCTTTTTCTGTTAATTTATATGTGTCTGCTTTTTGAGTTGTTGGTTTGTTTGCAAACACAGTTACTTAAAGCATTTTAATTTGGAGTTCTAGTACATCTAGGATTTAATATTTTAAGTAATTGTACTTAACAATATTTTTTCAAACTTGTGGTAAAGCACCTACTAGGCTATTTGCTGGTTTTGGCCACTTTTCCTTTTTCTTTTTCCTAGAGACAGGGCTCAGGGTCTTGCTTCGTCATCAGGTATGAGTTGTATTGGCAAGATTATTACTTTAACCTTGAATTCTAGGGCTTAAGCAATACTACTGCCTCAGCTTCCTGAGAAGGTGGTACTACAGGCACGTGCCACTCCACTCACCTATGTTTTAGAAATTTTTCTTTGTAGAGATGAGGTCTTGCTGTGTTGCCCAGGCTGGTATTGAACTCCTGGCCTCAAGTGATCTTCCTGCCTCCGCCTCCCCTCCCATAGCTGGAATTATAGCCAGGAGCCACTGTGCCCGGCCCTGGCAAATATTTTCTTCTTTGTGAAATATCACCTTTAAATATTGGTATTTTAATTTCCATAAAAGTCACCTCAAATAATTTTATCAGTGGAATATGTATCTGCTATATCAGGTGTCCTCAAACTACAGCCCGCGGGCCACATGCAGCCCGCCTAGGACATTTATCCGGCCCGCTGGGTATTTTTGCCGCCACTGCCTATCCTGCTTAGCAGCTGACTCGGCCCGGGGCCCACAGTCTGGCCCTCCAACAGTCTGAGGGGCAGTGAACTGGCCCCCTGTTTAAAAAGTTTGAGAAGCCCTGTGCTACATACATCTTTTAAAACTATCATCATGTACCTAAAGGAAAATAAATTCTATTTAATGAAGAATAATAGGGTGTTTCAGTTTTTCTAATACTTTTCATTTAGCCATTGCCACCAAACAAGTGATAGCAGTAAAGTCTTGAAACAAATCTAAGCAATTTTATTCATTAAGTTACTCTTTTATGTGATTGTGTTCAATTTTAGCAGTTTAATTCTTCAGTCTTAACTTAAGGAGCTCATTAGAAATTTCTGGAAATATGCCACCATAGGCTTCTCCCAGATTAAAATGGAACAAAAATAATGCTATGAGTTTTCAGGTCTTTAAAAATATATGACATCAGGAAAATATTGGAGCAGACTGCTTCAAAACCCTGTCCCACCCTCTACAGAAACATTGAACAACAAGCTGAAACTATCAGATCTAACTTTGCCAGGACTCTGGAAAATAGTCAAAAGTTTACAGCAATCAAGGGCATGCTGGACCAAGAAAAGAGCAACTAGAAGGTGGAAGGAATGCTTGGTGCCTTTTTTCCTTGCCTGTACCTTACTCCCTCCCCAGCGTGGCAGTAGTGTTGAAGAGAGCAGCCTGAGTTGCCAGTGTGGGACCTAGATCCAAAGAGAGCAGAACAGACATTATTTGCAAATTATTGTGTTTGTCTATTCCAACTGTCTGGAAACTATCTGAAGGGCTAATACAGGTGCTCGTATATCTGTTTCACCTAACTTAGAACCCATTCAGGGGAGAAAAGCATTGGGTATTGATTGAAAACATTGTAAGGCAAGTTAAAAAACCTGCTTTGGACAAAAGTTACGGGTATACAGGGGAATGTAGAAAGCCACGTGTGTGCACATGGCAGGACATATGCTCAGGAAGGACCTGAGAAGACCATCCATTTTCATCAGTGGGTAATCTCTGGGCTTGGAACAAGCAGGAAGTCAGGGCAGTGGCAGAGTTGTATACGGCATGTGGAGTACCTCATCTTAGAGCCAGGCTGCAGACTAGGAGAAAAGGTTTTGATTTTTGTTTTCTTTTGTTTAAAAGCTTTTGGTTTTCCAGGAAATCTCTTTCAAAACACTGGCTAAACACAAGTTAAGCCTTGAATAATCAAAAACAGCAGACCCTAGGGAAGACAGGAAGTTTAATTTCCATATATTAGCATATAATTAGCATATATGTTCTAGTGTATGGTTTTCAACAAAAAAAAATCACAAAGCAAAGAAACAACTATGACTTACCAAAAGGAAGACAAGGCAAAACCTATTCTTGAGGAAACCTAGCTAATTAGGAATATTAGACAAAGATTTTAAGTCAGTTATCTTAAATATGCCCAGAGAATTAAAGGAAACTGTGGACAAAGAACTAAAGGAAATTAGGAAAGTGATGCATGAACAAAATCAATAGGGAGACAGAAGTTATAAAAAGAACCAAATAGAAATTCTGGAGTTGAAAAGCATAATAAGTAAAGTGAAAATTTTACTATAGAGAATCAGCAGCATATGTGAACAGGCAGAAGAATCAGTGAACCTGAAGATATGACAGTTGAAATTATTGTCTCTGAGAAGCAGAAAGAAAAGAGAATGAAGGAAAGTAAGCTAAGCCTAAAGGCCTGTGGGAGATGTCAAGGACAGCGGCATTTGCATATAGTTAATTTCAGAAAAAGCAGGGAGAGAAAAATGGGTAGAAATAGTATTTGAAGAAATAATGGTCATAACTTCTTAACTTTGATAAAAGACTTTATACCTACAAAAAGCTCAATGAACCCAAGTAGAATAATTTCTAAGAGGTCTGTACTGAGATATTTTATAGTCTGATTGTTGAAGGCCCCAGAGAGAGAGGGAGTCTTAAAAACAGCAACAAAATAGGTGACTCATTATATACATGGACTTGCCAATAAGGTTAACAACTCATTGCTCATTGGAAACCATAGATGCCAGAAAGCTGGGTTTTCAGTAAGACATAGTTAAACCTTTCCAAAACAGTTTTTCTGCCATCTACACACTCCCCAGTTCTTATTTATTTTGGGTAGGAAAGAGGTTGGTGGATTACTTATAATTATCCTGTAGTTTTAAAAGAGAAAAACATAAATAGGAACTCACTAATTTTATTATCTATTTTGTTTATTTTTATTTATATATTTTTTGAGTATGCTACTTCCAATGCAATCTCCAGGATGAAGTGCAGGCTTCTTCTGGTAAGTCTCACAGTAGAAAATTGTTTCCAGATAAGAAAAAGTAGGGGAGTTTGTTACTAGGAGACCTGCCATACAAGAAATGCTTACTAAGGGGCTTCCTTCAGGCTGAAATGAAGACACTAGACACTTTGAAAGCCATATGAAGAAAAGGTAACACTGACAAACGTAACTACATAGAGGTTCAAAGTACAAGGATAGGAAAAGATATTCTGTGAACCCAAAGTGAGGAGTGGCAATTCTGTTATCAGACAAAATCCATTTTTATGTCTGAAAAGGTTCCAAAAAAAACAAAGAGGGTCATAATATATTGATAAAAGCCTTAACCTATCAAGAAGATTTACCAGTTATAACTGTACTGTTAAATAGAACTAACAACCGAAGGCCTAAATATTTATAAGCAAAAACTGAAAGACTAGAAAAGAGAAATAGATTATTAGTTGTGGACTTCAGTAAGTCACTTTGATTAGGGGATAGAAAAGCCAGATAAGATCTCAAAAAAGAAACAGAGGACTCCATCAACATTGTAAAGCAATTGCATGTAACAGGCATGTATGATACAATCCATTCAACAACACAAGAATAAATATTCTTCTCAAGTGCACATGGAACATTGTCCCAAACACACATTTTATATATATATACATATATATATATATATATATATATTTTTTTTTTTTTGGGAGACAGAGCCTCAAGCTGTCACCTGGGGTAGAGTGCCATGGCATCACAGCTCACAGCAACCTCCAACTCCTAGGCT
The DNA here is from genome assembly GCA_963574575.1 of Galagoides demidoff. Taxonomy (NCBI): domain Eukaryota; kingdom Metazoa; phylum Chordata; class Mammalia; order Primates; family Galagidae; genus Galagoides; species Galagoides demidoff. The sequence continues at coordinate 18,081 of CAUYQV010055713.1, forward strand.
CAAGTGATTCTTCTGCCTCTGCCTCCCAAGTAGCTGGAACTACAGGTGCCCTTCACAACACCTGGCTATTTTTTGGTTACAGCTGTCATTGTAGTATGGCAGGCCTGGGCTAGATTTGAACCTGCCAGGTCAGGTGTATGTGGCTGGTGCCTTAGCTGCTTGAGCCATAGGTGCTGAGCCCATATGTTTGATAACAAAGCAAATTTTAATAAACTTCACAAGATTGAAATCACACAAAATATCTTTCCTGGTTCCAAGGGAAAAAAATCTCGAAATCAGTAACAGAAAATTGCAAAATATACTAATATGAAGAAATTAAATAATGCATTCTTACACAAAGTAGGTCATAGAAGAAATCACAAGAGAAATCAGAAAATACATTAATGTGACTGTAATGAAACCAGAGTATGCCAAATCTTATGGGATGTAGCAAAAGAATGCTCAGAAGGCAGCTTACAGATATAAAAACTTACATTAAAGAAGAAGTAAGGTTTCAATTCAGTAACCAGAGTGTACACTTGAAGGAATTTGAGACAAGAATAGCAAATTACCCCCAAAGCTAGTGGATTAAGATTAAGAGAAAGGAAAAGACTCAGATTACTAAGTCATAAATGGAAGAGTGAGCATTACTTCTGACTTGAGCATTACATGAGAAAACCATGAATAGCTGTACTCCAACAAATTGGATAGATCGGGGTAGAGAACTTTTTCATGTTGGAAGGCTGCATAAATAAAGCTATAATCAAAGCCACATTCAAGACACTTCATTTAGATATATTAATACATAAAATACATTATTTTGTAAAAATCTAACTACTGGGTACATAATAATTTCAAAAAATGAAAACTGTTAACTTTGAAGTTAACCTTTTAATGACTTTGTTGTGTCTTTTTGTTGGAAAGCATTTGAATATTTGTTTGCAGCACAGAGGTCCACAGTTTCATTTGATCCTCCAGATGGGTATCAGTCATTTATGACTTTGAGGGCATTTTGTTTTGAGTTAGGTAAGAGAATGTAGTTTCATAGCAATAGATGGTTGACAAGCAACACAGCATCTTTTGGACATGTGGTTGAAGGCATTGGTACTCTACTACATTTTTCTATATTTCAATTGGATCTGGCTGTCAAACAATGACTTTAATATGTCATCTGCTTAGAGCTCAATCAATTCCATCTGCCATTCTTTTTTTGTTTTTGTAGTTTTGGCCAGGGCCGGGCTTGAACCTGCCACCCCAGTATATGGGGCTGGAGCCCTGCTCCTTGAGCCATGGGCGCCACCCCATCTGCCATTCTTTAGGTGCCTTGGTGATATCACATAGGTGAGCCTGAAGTGCTAATTTAAGAGAGAGTGATGCCATGATTCTCAAAGTCAGTGAACCTTTTATTATATTCTCCAAGTAATAGGTCTATAACACCTTGCATTCTTCATATGATTTGCATATCTCATCCTGCTCATCAAGGACCTTTGTAAATGGGGAAAATGTTCATCTGAAATTTCCTTTTGAAGAAATGTTTTGAAAAAATGTTTTCTTTTGAAATGCTTGGACTTTTTGCCACATACATATAGACTTAGTTTTACCTTGCAAAAAATATTCAAGTAATTTTGATTTGACATCTTACACAGAAATGCTGTATTTATATAGAAATCTTCTTTTAGTAATTTACATTGTTGATTCTGTTCTTGATAAAATTTTTCTGTTCTCACGGAGGTAAAATTTGGGTAACACCTGTCCATGTAATAGCGAACACATGTTAGAATGATATGGTAAATCCATACTGAATACTTCATGGTTCAACTTCAGCATGTTATGAAACTGATGATGCTGTGTTGCATTTGCATGAATATAGTTAACAGTACTTACAGTTTGGTGCAAAGTGTCACTCAAAATAATAGCTCTAGCGCGGAGATTTTGCTGATGCAGGATACGATGAAAAGAAATGAGAACATCTGGGTTTGCTAATATTTCTCTTTTGATCTGTGCAATAAAACCCTTCATGTTTTCCTGTCATAGAAGGTGCACTGTTTGTATCTACACTCAACTAAATTTACCACATTCGGTCCAAATTCAGGCATTTATCTTGAAATTTTTTAAGATATCTGTTACCTGTGTTCTGTTCACAGGTGTTCCCAAAGCAAGTAACTTCATAGCAAAAAAAAAATCTGTTACCTGAATTAAGTATAAAACCTGTGCTGAGTCAGTATCAGTTGATTTATCCAAAACGATTGAATAATACATATTTTCCTTTTGAAGACTGCGTGAAGTTGTTCCATTAAGTTGAAGGCTAATTCATTCTGTGATGAGTCCTGGTTCTGTTTCAAAGAAACAAGTTCCCTGTACTTTGGAACCTGGCTCTTAAGTGTCCTACAATTTGGACAGTGCATTCTTTCACAATCTCTGCATCGGTGAATGTCTTCCCTTTGCTCCTGAGTATACTTTATAAGTGATTTCAGTGGCATTGTTTCCAGGTTTTATTGCTTCTTGAAAGAATTGTCTTTGTGTTTGCTTTTTATATTTTAATTTCTACAGTACAACATTTTGTTCTTCTCTCTCTAATTTAAAATATTTGTGGTTCTTATGTGTATTATAATGCCAGTGAGCATTGAATTTCTTTAATGTTGATGTTGTAGTATTACAAAAGCAAGCAAATCATCTTATCTTTAGCAGAAAACAGAATAATATTGCAATTCCCAATCCTCATTAAAATATCTGTTTTCTTTCTTCTGTGTTCTCTTGGTCTTCTTTGACATGATGGGCTGTTAAGCAGACAGAAATAAAATGTACCATGCAGCTATTCACAAATTCCACTTCAAACAGAAATGCAATGCACCATTGTCAGACGAGAACAGATTTGGGTACTTGACCCCCATAAGCCCTTGCCAACCAGCCTCAGATGGTAATGGTGCCAGTCAGATGGGAGAAGTTAGAACTAAATCATGTACATAGCAGTTGTTAATTTAGCCTTTATGTCATACTTTCATTCGAACTTACTTTATTTGGTATTTTCTTTTTCTTTTTTTTTTTTGTGGTTTTTGCCTGGGGTTGGGTTTGAACCCACCACCTCTGGAATATGGGGCTGGCCTCCCAGTCCTTTGAGCCACAGGTGCTGCCCATCTTTTTTTCTTTTTCATAATATTCTTCGGTATTTTATTTATTTATTTTTGAGACAGAGCCTCAAGCTGTCCCCCTGGGTAGAATGCTGTGGCATCGCACCTCACAGCAACCTCCAACTCCTGGGCTCAAGCAAGTCTCCTGCCTCCACCTCTCAAGTGGCTGGGACCACAGGCACCCGCCACAATACCTGGCTATTTTTTGGTTGCAGCCATCATTGTTTGGTGGCCTGGGCTGGATTCAAACCCACCACCTTAGGTGTATGTGGCTGACGCCTTAGCCACTTGAGCCACAGGCTCCAAGCCTCTTTGGTATTTTAAATATGCTCATTTAAAAATAAATATATAAAGGACAAATAAAAATGCATTAATAAAAATAAAAGTATTTGCCTATAATCTCAGCACTTGGGAGGATGAGGCGGATAGATTGCCTGATCTCATGGGTTAGAGACCAGCCTGAGCCAGTTTTAGAGTGAGAATTTATCTCTAAAAACAGCTGGGCATTGTGGTTGGTTCCTGTAGTCCCAGCTATTTGGGAGGCTGAGGCAAGGAATCCCTTGAGCTTAAGAGTCTGAGGTTGCTGTGAGCTACAATGCCATGCAGTCTTCTGAGGGTGACAAAATGAGACTCTGTCTCCAAAAAAAAAAGCATTCTGTAAAATTTTGATTTAGTCGAAAGTCAGTGCTTAAGGATGTCACGTGGCTTTAAGCCCTTAGGAAAAGGACAAATCCCAAGAAATTACATAAACTATAAAAACTGACTCAAGAAGTAGAAAATCTGAGTCCCAGATATTTGGGAAGCTGAGGCAGGAGAATTGCTCGAATGTAGGCATTGCAGGCTTTAATAGGCTGTAATTGGGTCTTTCAATAGCTTGTGCACTTCAGTCTGGGCAACATGTCTCTGCAAAAAACAAAATGGAAAATCTGAATAGAGTTTCTGATTCAGTACTGAATCTGAAAAGCAAAAATCCTTTTAATGGAGAAAAGGCAAGGACTTTGCTTGCCTTTACTAATGAATTTTTCTAAATATTTAAGAAAGAACACCAGTCTTTCTTAAACTCTTCCAAAAAATTGAAGTGGAGGCAACACTTTCTAACTCATTGTTTGAGGCCAGCATTACCCTGATTCTGAAGGCGAACAAAAGCACTACAAATAAAAGAGACAACTATAGACTAATTATCTTCAATGAGTATGCAAAAATCTTCAAAATACTAGCATATTGAATTCAGCAGCCTCTTAAAAGGATTATACATCATGACCAAATACAGTTTATCCTGGAATGCAAGAGTGGCTCAATATAAAAAAATTATCACTATAATATACTACATCTACAGTATATTAAAGAATTTACAGAATGGTGTGGGAGATCCAATCATCTTAATTGGTATAGAAAAAGCATTTGGTGCAATCAACACCCTTTCATGATAAAAGCCAACAAATGAGGAGCAGAGTGATACTTCTTCTTCATAATAAAGGCTGTTTGCCACAGACCCAGAGCTGACGCACAGAAGTGAAATACGGAGAACTTTTAAGATCAGAATGCCTGCTTCTGGCAATTCTGTTTCACCTTGTGCTGAAAGTGCTAACAAGAGCAATATGGCAAGAAAAAGAAGTAAAATCCTTTAAAATTGAAAAGGGAAGAAGTAAAACTATATTTGCAGATGACATTATTTTATGTATAAAAAAATCCCAAAGGAATCCACAAAAACTTCTTTAGTGATTTTAGCAGAGTGTCAGGATACAAAATGAAACTACAAAAAAAGCAGTTGCATATCTACACATTATCAGTGAACAACCTCACAAGAAATGGAATCCAAACAATTTCGTTTTTGATGGCATCCAAAACTATAAATTTCCCTCTAAATATTTTTTTTGGGGGGGGCATATCATAGATTTCTATATGCTATGTTTTCATTTTCATGTAGTCCAAAACATTTAAAAATTTCTCAAGGTTTCTTCTTTGATCCATGAGTTATTTAGAAATGTATTGTTTAATCTCCAAGTATTTTGGATTTTCCAGTCATCTGTTGCTAGTTTCTAGTTTAATTCCATTGTGGTTCAAGAGCAGACATCTTTTAAATTTGTTAAGTTGTGTTCTTTGGCCTAGAATGTAGTCTATCTCGGTGAATGTTCTATGTGAACTTGGGAAGAATGAGTATTCTGCTTTGTTAGATGAAGTGCTATAAAAATATCCATTGTAACCAATTGATGAATGGTGTTACTGAATTCAACTGTATTCTCACTGATTTTCTGCCTGCTGCATCTGTCCATTTTGATAAAAGTATGTTAAAAGGCTCCAACTATAATAGTGGATTCATGCATTCTGGCACTCTGTTCTTAGGTGCATACATGTTAAGGATTATTGTTTCATCTTGGAATATTTTCTCCATCATTACTTATGTGCCTCTTTATCTTTGATAACTTTTCTTGTTCTGAAGTCTGTTCTGTCTGAAGTTATAGGTACTACTCTTTTGTCCTTTTTTTTTTTTTTAAGTTCCTAGTTAATCATTGTAATTCTTCTACTTTAACATTTCTGAAGGGTTGTTTTTAAATACTTTCTCAATTTATAATTCTCAATTTATTGTTTTATTGCCTGCTCAAGTCATTTTGGAATTACTAAAATTTTGTTTGCTGTGTAATTTTTGTGAGTATTCTTTGAGGCTTTAAAAAAAATTTTTTTTAAAGAGCAGTTTAGGTTCATAGCGAAATTGAAAGGATTATACATACACTCCCAACTCCCACACACGTGTGGCCTCTCCTGTTATCTATGTTCCCACCAGAGGGATACATTTGTTGTAGTCGATAAACCTTCTTTGATCTATCTTTATTCCCAAAGTCCATAGTTTATATAGTGTTCACTTTTGGTGTGTTATACTCCGTGGGTTCGGACAAACATGTAATACATGTATCTTTAAAAATTCTCTGCGCCCTGATGGTTATTCACTACTCTCCTCTCATCCCCGGGAACCACTGCTCTTTTTATTGTCTACATAGTTTTACCTTTTCCAGTGCCAGCCTTTCCGGATTGAATTTCTTCACTTAGTAGTATGCATTTAAAGTTTCTCCATGTCCATGTCTTTTCATAGCTCATTTCTCTTTAGTAATGAATAATATCCCATTGTATGTGCTACAATTTATCTATTCAAATACTGAAGGATACTGTGGTTGCTTCTAAGTTCTAGAGGTTTTGAAGCTGCCATAAACTGTGTGTATGTTTTTGTGTGGACTTAATTTTTTTTAAACTTTATTCAAAGTAATATGAGGGTACAGTATTTAGGTTACATTGTTCTCACTTCTAGGGCAAAGTTCCATTTGTAGAAAAGCCCCTCACCCAGGAGGCGTGTTATACACCCTCACGATGTGCACATTAGGCGGGATCCCGCCTCATGCCTCCCTCCTTCTGCCAAACGTCCTCCCCACACCACTCTCCTGCTTCCCTCTACCCCTGAACTGGACTTTAATGGTGTATCATTGTTCCTAGGAACATGTAATATATTGATGAACATGTTTATATATTGATTTCATATTAGTATGGAGTACATTGGATATTCATCTTTCCATTCTTGTGATACTTTACTAAGAAGAATATATTTCGACTCCATCCAGGTAAATGTAAAAGATGTAAAGTCTCTATCTTTTTTAATGGCTGCATGATATTCCATGGTATACATGTACCACAGTTCATTGATCCATTCGTGGGTCGATGAGCACTTAGGTTGCTTCTGTGACTTGGCAATTATGAATTGAGCGTGTGGACTTAATTTTTGAACCTCTTTGGGTAAAAACCAAAGAATATGATAGATGGCTGGATCACGTGGTAAGAATCTTCAACTATAATATTCAAAAGTTAATTCAGCTATTTCTCCTTGACTCCTGTCACTTGTGGCTCGCACACCTTGAGACTCCCTTAGGTGCATCTGCCTCAGGTTGCTGTGTCCTTTTGGAGTATTAGCCCCTTTATCATTACGTGACGCCTCCCGTTATCTCTGATAACAGTCTTTGTTTTGGAGTCTGTTCTCCTTTTCTTTTTTGCAGTTTTTGGCTGGGGCTGGGTTTGAACCCTGGCGCCCTACTCCTGTGAGCCACAGGCGCCACCCAGGAGTCTGCTCTCTCTTTTGATTAATGTCATGATGGTATGTCTTTTTTCATCCATTTAATTTACATATTTCTGTTTACTTAAAACAGTAAGTTTTTTATAGACAACATATAGTTGTTTTTTTGATCTATTCTGACAGTCTTTTGATTGTATTTAGACCATTGACCTTTAAAGAGATTGTTGATATAGTTGAGTTAATATCTGCCGTATCTGTTAGTGTTTCTATCTGTTGCCCTTGTTCTTTGCTCATATTTTTGTCTTCCCTACTTTTTTTTGATTTTTGTGGTTTTTACTGAGCATTAAATAGGATTTCATTTTCACACCTTTCTTAGTTCTATCAATTATACTTCTTTTTTTCTTTTTTACTTTTTAATCGACTGGCTTAGAATTTGTAATATACACTTACTACTAATCCAGATCTCCTGACATCATACTGCTTCACAGGTGGTGCAAGTATTTTATAATAATATTTTAAATTTCCCTTCCCATTCCTATACATGTATCATTGATGTGTATTTCACTTATGCATAAGTGTATATATATACACACACACACACACACACACACATAAGTGTACATGATCAAATGTATTGTTACCATTATTATTTTGAGCAAAATGTTATGTCAATTAGGAATAACAAAGGTAAGTCAAAGTTTTTATTTAATCTTTATTATTTTTGTGATTTTTTTTGTTTTCTTTGTATAGAAATGACCTGTGTCATTTTCTCCTTTCTGAAAAACTTTTATCATTTCTAAGACAAGTTTATTGGCAACAGTTTCTCTAAATTTTTATTTGAGAAAGTCTTCATTTCTTTTCATTTTTGAAATATCTCACAGGCTGTAGAATTCTTAGTTGGTGTTTTATTCACTCAAAAACTTTAAACATTTTACTCTTCTGGCTTCTTGCTTGCTTGATTTCTGATAAGAAGATAGAAATAATTTTTATCTTTGTTAGGTGGTGTTTTTATCCTCTGGCTTCTCTCAAGATTTTTTCTTTATCTTAGTTTTCTTTTTGTGGTTTGAAAATAATAAAATTATATGCTTAGATGTAGATTTTGAGGCAGTTATTCTGCATAGGATTCTCTGAGCTTCTTGGATCTATAATTTGGTGTCTGATACTAATTTAGGGAAAACTCTCTAAAATTCTCAGTCGTGAATGCTTTAAATAATGCTCTGTTCCTTTTTCTTTTTCTTCTGGTATCTCATTTCTCATATGTTACACATTTTGTAGTTTTACAGTTCTTGGATATTTTGTTCTGTTTCATGCAGTCTTTTTTGTATTTTCAGTTTTGGAAGTTACTATGTCATATACGTATCCTCAGACTTTTCCCTCATCCCTGTCTAGTCTACTAATGAGCACGCTGAAGGCATTCTTCATTTCTGTTATAATATTTTTTATTTCTAACATTTTTTGATTCCTTCATAGAATTTCCATCTCTCTACTTACAGTATACATATTTTCTTACATGTTACCTACTTTTTCCAATAAAGTCCTTAGCATATTAATTCTGGTTTAAAAAAATTTCTAGTCTGATAATTCCTGCCCTATATGACACTGGTTCTGTTTTTTGCTTTCTAATATTTCCTGTAATTCTTCCTTGAAAGGTGGACATGATGTATAGCTTGAGTATCTCTAATCTGAAAATCCAAAATCAGAAATGTTCTAAAATCTGAAACTTTTTGAGTACTGATATGATGCTTAAAGGAAATGCTCATTAGAGCATTTCAGGTTTCAGATTTTTGCATTAGGGATGTTTGACTGGTAAATACAGTGCAAATATTCCAAAATCCAGAAAAATCTGACAGTCAAAGCACTTCTGTTTACAAGCATTTAGATAAAGGATACTCAACCTGTACTGGGAAATGAAACTTCTATAAATGGGCCTTTAGTAACCTGTTGATAAGATATAGGGAGAGTGTTCTGTGATTAGGTTTCAGTCTTCTGATGAGTCTGTACGCCTGGACTATTGTCTTCACCAGTACTTATCAATATTTTCCCCTTAGGTGGGATAGGATGGCCAGAGGGGGCAGGCTTTGGGTATACGGCTTTCCTTATGTAGAAGACTGGAGCTGGCTGGGGTGGGTGGGGTGTTTTCCTTCCTCAGGAAGGTTAGGCTCTGGTGAGGTCTTGTTAAGAATAACGTGTTATGGTGTATTTCAAAGGGTTGTTCTTCTTTCATTGCTGGAAATGTGAGGTGATTTTTTTTTGTCCAGTATTCTTGTGAGTACTTGGTAAAGCTCCTGTATGTAAAACTCACAAAAGCTAGGGCTCCCCTTTTAACTAAGTCCCCCTGGTGTTTTAACTCTCAGATTTAGTCACACTGAGTCTCCATCAGTGCACCAAATACCAGCAGATTTGTTCTGGTTTTCCTGCTCTGGCCTGTGTAGGTTTCTGCTAGTAGGTTTCTCTTTTGGTAAGTTGTGGTTTTCTGAATCTGCCTGTCTTTCCAGTGTTAGGGGAAGTGGTTTGCTCTGTGTCCTCATGTTGATGATACTAAGAAGAGTTGTTGAATCTTCAGCTTCTTTAACTTTTTAGTTTTAAGGATAGAATGGTGACTTCTAAACTTTTTACATGCCAGACTAAAACCAGCAACTTAATTTTTATTAAATAGACATTGCTATTACTGGATGATCAACTTTATCTTGTTTACTCTCAGATGTGTGCTTTATTATGATACATCTGAGATGTTTCCCAGGTCCCTGGAACTTGGATGATCTAGAGCAGGTCTTACCCTATGGCATGGCTCTTACTGCCACAGTACTGCCTTTGGTGCATCAGACGGGTGCCAGGGCTCTTATCAGGATCTCTCCGTTTTGGTAGGATCAGAGTTCCAATGTCTCTAGCACTCTCTTCTTGGATAGAAAATTGTGTATTTAAAAGCATAGAATACTATTTCTGATTTTTAGATAGAGGACTAACTGTGCTAAATTTAGGGCATCCTAGTATGGATGCTCTTATGGGGCTTGCTGATGCCCCTCTGAATGTTTTTCTATGAGTTGTAGACAGATGGTTACAATACTGAGAGATTTGAAGACTATCAGAGAACTTGGGGACTATCTCAGTTGTAATGATTGACTTCACAGTGCCTGGATAGTATGGAACTATAGCATCTATGGATAAAGGTGGTGGTCGTGATGCAGGGGCACTGATACAGGTGCTGTCTTGCCTGCTATGTCTGCTGGTGTTGTCTAAAGTGTAACATCGTTTCTGTAGTGAGATTTGAGTTATACTCAAAGAAGTAGTAAGCTATCACAGCTTGTCCTCTGCTGCCCCTTTCTCAATGACTAGTGCCTCACGTGCTGACAGTGTCCATGGAGGTTGTTGACGTGGTTCTTATCTTTTCATGGCTACCCATGTGGCCCCTGCCTGTAAGAAAATTTGTTTCCTTATAAAGTCACCAAAGCCACTTGTCAGTGTCAAAACACTGTGTAATCAGCGTAAATCTGTTTCCCAGGCTGCAGCAGGATGATTTCCTGAGGCTTCTGTCAGCTAGTCTGTGCAGTGACTCCACCCAAACCTCCTTCCTTTATGTAGATCCTACTCTTATTCCTCAGTGCTCCTGGCTGGTGTACCAAATGTTGAGGTCTCAAGGGGCCTGCTCTTCACTGCTCAGATCTGATCAAATTGAAAGATAAGACAAATAGTGATAGAGGAGAAAACCTATCAACGTTATTGCTCAAAAATCTAAGGTGGTGAATGTTGCTTACTGATAGAGCTAAATGGGTCTGTTAACTTGGCTATGACTTAGTCACTGGTAGGGCCACACCAGGAGAGTGGCTTCAAATAGAGAAGATGGCTTACTCCCTGCGGGCAGTTTATTCCCAACAAGAAATGTAGTGACAAACTGAGCATGTCAAGTTTGGTAGACACACACTAATTAGGGAAGAGACCAGGAATTAGACTAATTTGACCTGCTACAGAAGGAGAGAGCATTTTCCCTTGCGTGTGTGTGTGTGTGTGTGTTTTAATTCACTTTAGACCATCTATGCTGATTTCTTGCTATGAAAGATAAGGATTTATCTCATGGATACATTCTTCCCTGTATCTTATTCTCTCATTCATCCAACGTAATTCTATTGTAATTTTTGATATGTTAGTATTCAATATTTATATTTTACAATTATGTACTTATTTTTTCTCTATAGTACTTTTTAATTGAAATTAGTAAGAATCTTTTTTCTCTTTAGTTAGTTTTTATACTCTTAACACTAATGAGTCCACAGCTTTTCTCCAGTTGCATTAATATCGTGATACTTAATCAAATTTACTGTCTGAATGCAAATTGGCTGGGACAGTCTAGATGGACCTCCTGTCATCGTAGTTTTCCCCCTTCACCACCGTCCTACAGGTTTCCTTATCTTGCTGTGGGGTTAGATACCTTATTTCCCAGGTGTCACTTTTTTTCTTCTTGGTGTATTCTTATGTTTTGTACAGCAGCAGTTCTAGTACCTTCCTGAAAAGAGTTTGTGGGAAGTAAATCTTTTGAGAAATTGTACATCTGAAAGTATCTTTAATTCTAACTTCACACTTAATTTACAGTCTGAACCCTGATACAAAATTCTAGCTTAGAAATAATTTTACTTTAGAATTTGATAGCATTGCACTGTTGCTTTCTTTTAGTGTTGTAAGAAGTTTGCTGCATTTTAAAATTCTGATTCTTTTCATGAAATCTTATTTCTCTTTGAAAGGCTGTAGTATCTTCTATAAACCAACATTTCAAATCCCAACATTTTACTATGATTACAGTGTGACCATTTTGATCATTTGTGCTGGATTTGTGGATAAGCCCTTTCTGGACATTCATATCCTTTCATTCTAGAAAACTTAATAGAATTATTTCTTGGAAGTCTCCATTTTCACTATAGAAACTTTCAGATAAGCCCCACATTTATGTCAGTGTCCTTATGTTCTTTGCTCTGGGTGGTATATCTCAATCCAAAACCCTGTTTTACTCTATCAGAGAACTCCATTTTTTTGCCATTGTGAGAGAGGGGACAAGGTCAGTCTGTGCAGTAATGGGGTGGGAATCTGAGGGTTTAACTACTTTTTTACCAGACTTTCAAGAATCCTGGTATTTTTAGCTCCAGCTTTACTCTTACTTCCAGCCCTATGGAGTATAATTGCTTCTTTGGTTTTCTCACTGTTTGTTGGCTTTGGATTTAGCTGTCTCTGGTCCAAGTCAGGTGCTGTTGCACATTTTTTCTGGAAATAGACACACTCTTTTTATGATCTAAGATCTATTAGCTAATGTAATGAGCATGACAAATACTGCTGAAGAAACATAATATTTCTGGGTATCTGCAAGAACAGTGATACATGAAATCATCTTTGATTCTGTTGTTTACAAAGTCACAGGTGCTGCTGAACAGCTATGGTGTTTGCTTATATTAAGTGAAGGAAAGGCTAAAATACAGATAGAAGATAGCATGAAAATGAATATGTACTTTTTTCTTCTTATCCACTGAATTCTACCACATACCCAGTTTGGAAATTGTACCCAATTCTACCCGTATACCCATACACCCAGCTTATCCTGAAATAACTAGAACAGAATGGTACATGGTTCCCTGTCTTTGTCCATTTTGAAGGGCCTCTTTAACAAGTGTAGCTCTTCTGGGTCAGCCTTTACATTCATTTTATAGACATTTATTATCAACTAAAAGACACTGGGCACTGGAGATAACATGATTCAACAAAACAGACAAACCTCTGTCTTTATTATATAGAGTTTACACCTCTAGAGAATGTATCCTTGGTTATAGCGTAGCCTAGATTAGAATAACATGGTTCGTATTATGTATATCACTATCCATGGAAAAATAATTGAACTCACGTATGTTTCTGATATAATTACTTGAAATAATTTGGAAGTTAATTTTTTAATTAAGAAAGTAATATTTACTTTAAAAATTAGAGAAGATTGATAGGTGGGAGGGAATAAAAATCCACCCATTTGTTAATCAGAATTAAACCACTGTTAATACCTTAGTATATGTATGTGAGTCACTACAAAAGTTTTGAGACAGTTTGTGTTATGGTCCATTATTTCACTTCCAAGAAACTCAGTGGACAGCATCCCTCTGATTCACCTGTGCACTTTCAGTGTCCTCACCATATTGGTGTTGCTGGGAGGGCTTCGTGTGTTTCTGTCTGCACAGATTTTATGTTTCTTGATTGTTGTGTATCTTGAAACTTTGACGGTGACCCATGTATCAGTCTCTTTTCTATACCCAAATACATTATATACATTTAAGTATACATTACTTCTTTATAAAATTGGATTATGCTATAAAAACTTAAATACATTTTTATTTTGCCAAATATTTCTTCTATTTCAGTGGCTGTCTAATATTTAACTTTATGAATATATGTATGTTAATTTTTGCCTTGAGGATGTTTTCTTTGTTTTTTTTTCATTGTTAAAACTCAAGAGAAATAAAGGTTTGGATTTGAACCATTGAGGGATCTAGGCACCTTGATGGGTATAGTAAGGTAGTTGAAAAAGGAGGTAGATTAGAAGATGAAAAGGTTTACACAGTACTGTTTTAAGTTTTAGATTGCTTACATTCTATCTTGTTTTAAAAGTGTATCTTAAGTAACTATATAACCTCAGTATTACTATGTGAAAACCTCACTAGAAATAATATTGCTTTTTTGATTTTCTGAGCATTTAGCCAGATTTTTTTGTTTGCAGCTGGGCTCAAAATGCAGAGAACTCAAAGATATTCATTTCGGCCAGTGTTACAAGATCTCAGATGAAGGCATGATCGTCATAGCTAAGGGCTGTCTGAAATTACAAAGGATATACATGCAGGAAAACAAATTAGTAAGTACTTGTCATCGTCCTCGTACTGTTGATTTTGTTTCTAACCTTTGAATTTCTTAGTTTGTTTATAAAGTTTCGTCTGTATATTTTCTTTTTGTGGTTCAGAGGCAAGTAATATTTAATCAAAAGCTAAAATCCTTTCAAGATAACAATTTTATAAATTGATCCCATAACCGAATAGGTGCTTATAGGTACCACTCGCATGTTAAAAATTCCTCAAGGGCCGGACATGGTGGCTCATGCCTGCTAATCCTGGTGTTCTGCGGGACTGAGGCGGGAGGATCCTTTGAACTCAGGAGTTAGAGTCCAGCCTGAACAAGAGTGAAACCCCATCTCTAAAAATAGAAAAAGAAAATTAGCTAGGCATCGTGGTGGGCACCTGTAGTTCCAGCTGCTCAGGAGGCTGAGGCAGAAGGATTGCTAGAACCCAAGAATTTTAAGTTGCTATGAGGTAGGCTGATGCCATGGCACGTTAGCCCAGGCAACGAGTGAGACTTGGTCTCAAAAAAAAAAAAAAATAGTCTTTACCAGCATGTGCAATGTATCTTTTCTAAATTATGACAGTGAACTAACGCTGGTAACTCCAAGTCTGTAGTTGGCGTTCCTCCTGGTACCCCTAGGGATTATAATATTTCTAGATTGTTATACTTAATGTCTTTGAAAATGTACACTTGTGAAATAGAGCTTTTTATTTGGTAAGGTGAAAAATAAGACTCAACAAATTAGGGCAGATAATGTCAGTAATTACATAGATTTTATATTTTAAGCACATATTTATGTAACTCAGACACAGTCAATGTGTTATATTTAAAACCACACAATTTTTTCTTGGAATTTAATTCATATATTATAAAATTCACCCTTTTATATAATTCCTTGGTTTTCATGAAGTTGTGCAGACATCACCCAGATCTAATTAGAACATTCTCATTACCCCTAAAGGAATGCCCTTAGCTATCGCTCCCCATTTCTGCATCCCTTGGTTCCTGCTGACCTCCTTTTCTGTGTCCCTGAATTCACCTCTACTAGATTCTTCATGTAAATGGGATCACACATATGTGGTCTTCTATGTCTGGCTGCTTTCATGGGGCGTGATGTTTCTAAAGGTTCACCTATGTTAACATGTATCAGACATTTATTTCTTATTATGGGTAAATAATATTCCAAAGGCATTTAATTTTGACTTGATATATCATACAAGAAAGATGTCATACAACTCTTTCTATTACACAAAGAGTTGTCACTAGGGAAGCCTTAGTAGGAGATCCCAGCATTGAAAAATAGTGTACAGTCATGTGCTGTGTGATGGACCACATATGTAACGGTAGTTCCATAAGATTACAATGCTGTATTTTTATATTTTCTATGTTTAGATACACAAATACCATTGTGTTACAGTTGCCTACAGTATTCAGTAGGTAGCATGCTGTTCAGGTCTGTAGCCCAGGAGGAATAGACTGTGCCATACATACCCCAGGGGTCCAGTGGGCTTTATCATCTAGGTCTGTTGAAGTGCACTCTGGGGTTTGTATGACAGCGTGTCTCTCACAACACATCCCCTCAGTAAGTGATACACGGCTATACTTGAAACGGTTGGCAGGGTGGTCCTGAACGTATACAGCATACTTACAAGGGGCACAAGAGCTCTTTTTGTTGCCTTTGAGGGTTATACAATTTGATAAATATATCCCATCATAACCTTTAAGTTTTAAAAGGTCTCTTGAAGCATCAGTACTTCTAGTAAGATAATGGTGTTTTAAAAAATGATCTAGTTAAAAAAATGAAAACACCCTAAGTTAGGAATAAACACTTTTCACTAAAACACTTTTCCTTGAAATTACATATTAAAAATGTGTTACATTTCTCTTTACATTTATTATATGAATAATATTCACTTTTGAGGCAGTATGATCTTTTAGGGAGAATTAGATCTTCTGAGTCACAGACTAAATTTTTGAATCCTGGTATCTACTCACTTGCCTTGTGACCCCAGGAAAGTTACTTTAAACCTCACTTGTAAATGGGCTTATTGATATTTGTCTTTTTTCAGGGTGTGATTTTGAGAATTAAAAAACATAATGTCCTTTAATTGCCTCCTACAAACTCAGATCCATAGGAAACAAGAAAAATATATTTGTTCTTACAGTATCACAGCTGTATTTGTTGTCTAACTGTTGGTTTCTCCTTTACATTCAAAATAAAGAATGGTGATCCCGACTTAAAATTTTTCTATTTTTTAAGGAGTATGGATATTTGTTGAATAATATTTGTTGTCTTGTTGAGTAAACAGAGAAACATTTTAATTGGTGCATTAAAAACATTTTAGCCAATGGTTTCCCAAAGAAAAGCCACTGTTTCTGTTTTTGTTTTGAAGGTTCTTGTTATGCTCACAGTACCTTGTCCCTAATTTTGGGGTATATAGAAAAACTTTCATGTACTTAAATGCTAAAGGAATCGTTTCTGCACTTAGTTTTATTTATTAAACCTTTTTATTTCATTGGAAATTAGAAGTAATTTCACTAAGTCTTAAAGGTTAGTTCAATACAATTCTTCCCATTTAAGGTTCTTAGAAAGGAAAATTTAAAATAATTTGAACTCTTTATTGGATAATTGAACTACTAATAACTAACCTCCCATAGGAACTTTGCATTCTTAAAATTTGTGAAATAAGGAGAAATATTAATCACTTACAAAGCTCAATTTTAGGTAGTTTATTTTTACTTGGAGAAGCTTTATTAGTCATTTAACAACAAACATTTTAAATTAGAAACAAATATTTATCATTAGCCAAATTACTTCATTGATTCTCTTAATAAATTGAATATTATTAAAAATAATATTAGAGCTTTATTATATAAAAAACATAGCATTTTTTTGAAGTATAAACTTTGCTCACTTAAGTTGATTGGTTTTTAATACATTGGCAGTTATTTGACTAAGTGTACATCTGTTCATACTACATCTTGGCCTTTAGGTGGCAGCATTGTCTTTGTATATTCTAGCCACACAGTGTTTATGTCCTTGACACAACTGTAGGGATATAATGCGTATACAAGTTTCTGCTGGTATGGTTCACGTTTAATTTTTGTCCTTTAGGTGGTCTTATGGGAAAATTTTTTCTTAAGTTATGTGAAATACTAGTTGCAACTAGAATGCTACAAGATGACTGTGCAGTTTTACATGAAGTAGCAAGATAATAATAATCTTAATAATTTGAACATTATTATTTGTAGCACTGATGTAAATATGGTAAAATTTAGAATAAGGGAAAGATTCCTGTGTTCATCCGCGGGCAGAAGTTTTATTCACATGGAAACTAAGGACTGTGGTTTGACATTTTAAGGTTCAAATGAGTTATGGTGAAGCAAAGAATTGAGGACTTACATGTAGAATGTTTCCAAAAGAGAAGGAATTCCTGTGTCATTAATTTTGGAGTAACAACAAATATTTTAAATTAGAAATGAATAGAGGTATATGCAGAGAACATTGTCTGAAAAGTATGCCAACAAAATTTAACCTATGATTTCATAAACATTGATCATTAGCCAAATTATTTCACTAATTCTTTTAATAAGTCGAATCTTCCTAAAAAGAACATCAGAACTTTATTGTATACTCCAAGAATGATCTTGTACCTACATAAGTATTTTTGTATTTGGTATAAAGTTCTTGTACAGAGTATAGAAATAGATCGAGGAAGGCAGCTATCGTGGGGCTCAGTCTAGCATATTGTCTGTGTCTGTCTTTTTTATTCTAGTGATAGATTTTGTTATCACTTCTGTGCAGTCCTCACAAAGCTATTTTTAAGTCATATGTGGTTACTGGTGATCTAGAAACCTTAAAAAGTGTATTCCCCCTTGGCGCCTGTGGCTTGATAGGTAGGGCACTGGCCCTGTATGGGTGGGTTGGGTTTGAACCCAGCCCTGGCCACCTAAAACATCACTGGCAACTGCAGTAAAAAATAGCTGGGTGTTATGGCAGGAGCCTGAAGTCCCAGCTCCTTGGGAGGCTGAATCAAGAGAATCAGTTAAGCACAAGAGTTGGAGTTTGCTATGAGCTATGACGCCATGGCGCTCTAC
Organism: Galagoides demidoff; assembly: GCA_963574575.1. Lineage (NCBI taxonomy): Eukaryota > Metazoa > Chordata > Mammalia > Primates > Galagidae > Galagoides > Galagoides demidoff. The sequence continues at coordinate 36,192 of CAUYQV010055713.1, forward strand.
TAAGGGCAACAAAGTGAGACTGTCTCAAAAAAAAAAAAAAGTATATTCCTCCTACTTCTTTACTCTCTCTGCACCAGATTTTTCCTCTCTACTTTTGGACAGAGAAGGTCTTTGGGCTGCTTTTTATTCAGTTGTACAGTGATGGGGTCAGATAGATTTTTCTGTCATTTGTTATATATAGTCTGATGTTTTAAGGTACTGGTATTTTATTTTATTTTATTTTATTTTATTTTATTTTATTTTTTTTTTGAGACGGAGCCTCAAGCTATCCCCCTGGGTAGAGTGCCATGGCATGACAGCTCATAGCAACCTCCAACTCCTGGGCTCAAGCGAGGCTCCTGCCTCCGCCTCCCAAGTAGCTGGGACCACAGGCGCCCACCACAACACCCGGCCATTTTTTTTTTTTTTTTTTTTTTTTTGGTTGCAGCCATCATTGTTGTTTGGCGGGCCCAGGCTGGGGATTCGAACCCGCCACCTTAGGTGTACGTGGCTGGCGCCTTAGCCGATTGAGCCACAGGCGCCAAGCCAGGTACTGGTATTTTACAGTTTAATTAGAAAATAACTTTTGTGCTACATCCTAGCACAAATATAGATATCATATTTGATATAGATCTTTATGTGTTATTTGTGTAGTTTGTTTATATTTTCTACTCTGAAGAATTGGGCTATCAACTGGTAAAGATTTCTCAATTCTCAAGAAAATAGTAATGTATTATTAATGGATTTTAGAAAGTTATAGGGAAAGGATCAAGGTTTCCTGCTTGAAACTTGATGACCTGAAAGTTGATTTCAACTTTTACTTTTTAATCTCCTGGCTGATATTTTACTAGTTTTATAATTCTGTGACATCTTAGAGTTCGTTGGCTGCTGCTGTGATGATATTGTTTTAAATTTTGTTGTCCTCTGGAAGATTATATGGATGAGGAAGGATCTACGTTCACCTCTCAGGCTTTCTTTTTCTGGGCTAGATGCATTTTAGGGGAGATTGAGGCAAATGCCATTTTTTGTTGGGTTGAAATCAGTTCAAACTTTGATCCTACTATTTCCTACTTGTGTGGCTTGGTTATCTTAATTTTTGCACTTAAATTTTTTTCTCTGCAGAAAGGACATAGTGCTACTTCAAGCATGTTCTTACAAGGATCAGGCTAAATGAAGCACCAAATGTGTTTCATGGCCTCAAAACACGGGAGGGTTTCAGGAAAGGTTTTTCTCTCTCCCTGTCAGGGTTGCTTTCTGCAGTGCGAGGATAAGAGCTGGGCTGCCTCGGTGCCTCGTATCACCTACTGTGATCTGATCTTACCCATTAGCTACCAACAATTTAATTCTGGTTTTGCTCTTTGCTTTGGTTCGAGGTTTGCAGTGGTTAGGTGGATAGACTGGTGGCCATGATGATCATCAGCTGGGCAGTGTGTGAGATAAACATTTCTCTCAGAGTTATTAATTAGCATTATGTTAAAGCTTATATTTTCTGATCCTTTCTTCAACATAGTTAGTACATAAAGGGGCTTTGTATATGCGCTATTATATTAAGGGAGTGGATTGTTCCCTTCCTCATGGCCCCAGCTACATTCCTGATAATCTTTTTTTCTCAAATACCCCTGGTAAGTAACGTGAGCTTACTTCTATTCCTAGATATGAATAGTTTGCAGTTCTGAGGGATTTTATTTTCAGTGTATTCACTTCAGCCTGTAAAATTTCTCAGGGTAGGTACATAACTGTAGTGCTCTCTCCCCTCTCACTGGATGGGGTGTTTACTTACATCAGAATGGTAGTTTCCAGTGAACAGTGATACTTGAGTGTAGCATTGTAAAGAAGATGGCCTGGAGATGCTGAACTTCATCTTATTAGTGTATACTGCTGCCTCAGTCTGGAGGGCTACTGTACCAAACCGTTAGAAACTGGATAGCTTATAAACAACAGAAATTCATCTGTTGTGGTTCCGGAACCCGAGAGTCCAAACTCGAGGCGCTGGCAGCTGTGGTATCTGGTGAGGGCTGCTTTCTGGTTCACAGCTGCCTTCTCTGTGTGTCCTCAGGTGGTGGAAGGGCATTTTATAAAGGCACTAATCTCATTTCTTAGGGTTCTGCTCTCATGATCTAACTGTCTCCCAAAGGCTCCCCACTTAATACTGTCATCTTGGGGGTTAGGATTTCAACCTAAGAATTGTTGTTGGGGGGGATTCAAGCATTCACACCTTAGCAATTGCATTTCAGGATTTAATATTTAAATATTTAATGAAGGTTATATTTTATTGAGTATAATATACTAGGCAATATGCTGTTTAGTATAATTAATCCTCTCAACTACAACATAAGGTAGCTAATTTTATCCCTTTTTACAGATGTGGGAATTGAAGCCTAGAAAGGTTAAGTAACAACAAATAGGTATCAAGTCAAGATTCTAACCCAGGTCTGTTATAATTCCTAAACATTTCTTGTCCTAAACAGCAGCTTCTAGAAGGCCTTGTCTCCCTCCAGGGCACTTAGAGACAGGTGCTGTGAGACAGCGAGGGAAGGCGCTGATTGTAGTGTGAGCAGAGGGTCTTTGTGCTAGGATGATAGTTGATTTCAGGGAACATGCAGGACGAATAGAAATATATTGAAAACTTTTCTAGGAAAATTATTGAAATTATCGAAGAGGACAGCTGTCTTTAAGGTAGTTTTTAGTATTGATCTTGACCCTGTACACATAGGAACATGATTAACTTTAACGGTCAACAAAATTTTTCTATTTTGCAGACATTATTTTATGTGTCTGTGACATGGAGATGAATAAACTAATACCATTTAATTTTTGTGCAGTAGATTTAATGGAAATTTTAATGGTTCATGAACTAGTAACTTTCTACTCTATTCTTTAACACTTGTTTCAAATGTTCATTCAATTAGTTGACATTTGAACGTCTATTATGGGGCAGGCACTGTGAGAGTCTTGAGGAATGAAAGTTAAAATGGGAAAGAGAGAATATCCTGGTCTAGTGATAAGTGGTGTTGGAAACGCCAGTTGCAAAGATAGTCATTCTTATGGAGGGGTAAGGGAAGAATTAGAATTGAGTCTTGAATGATGTATAATGATAGGATTATGTAAGCAAAGTTTTTTTGGGGGTAGAAGGTGATTACAGTTTTGGGAAATAGCATTAATAAAGATAAGGCATCAGGAAAATACTGGATGTTTAATAGTGGTGGATGTTCTAGTGACACTAGGTTTATAGGGCTGGGTAGTGGGGTTAGTGTTTACACTTGGGTGTGGAATGGAAGGCAGGGACCAGTTTGTCAAATTTCTTCAGCACCATACTATGGAATTTAGGAGTCTGTATAATAAGGGCCATCGCATGGCATTTCAGCAAATAGGAAATATGAGCAGAGTTTTGGGTCTTGTATTTTTTTAAAAATTTTGAGACATTAAGAAAAATATAAAATGCTAAAAATAGTAACAACATCCCCGAAGGCCATTACCCAGAAATTGACACTTAACATTTTGTTAAATCTTCTGCTTCTTGAATTAATAAAGTGAATAAACTTTGTCTTCATTGTCTCACATCCCTAGTATCACCCCATTGTCCTTTTCCAAAGACAAATATTAATACTACGATGATCTGAAATGCTTACAAAATACTTTACCATCTGTGTGAATAACCGTGATGTGTGATATTGTTTAGTTTGTGGTCACATGTTATTGATGTCTGGAGTTCAGTATTTACATACGGTTAAGTATCCAGTCCTAAAAGCTATGTATCAGTCTGTGATTTGTGTTTTTACTTTTATTTTTGAGATCTCGCCATGATGAATATGTGATTGTTCTGTCATGCATCTGTATCTCCTACGTATTCATTCCTCACGAAGGACGTGACGTAGTTCCCGGTGTTTGACTGTCACAGGCAGTGTTGAGGGCAGTCCTTGTGTGAGTGCCTCTAGGTCTAGGGTGTATACTTAGAAGTGTAGTCACAGGGTACTCATGTCTGTACATTTTCCAGTTTTTACTAGATCATACCAAATTGCTCTCTGTTAGTAATGGAAATCATGCTTTAGAGGTATATCTCACTGATGGATTGTCAACTTTTTTGAGGGCAAGGAGTATCTGGTCTTCTTTTTACCCGTTCCTCCAGGTGATAGAGTATAATTCAGTGAATGCTGTTTCAGTGACAAATGAATTACTACTAAATTGAGTATGTTTTGAAAAATTTATTTCTTCAGATATTTTGGGGACACATTTTAAAAAGAAGATTCATTTGAGCATATAAACAAAACTGTTAAAATAGTTAAAAACAGAGCCAATTTTTTTGACTTTTCAAGTAGGAATATTTCTTTGATCTGGTTATCATATTAATGATGCCATTCTTTGTGTTTTAGATTCATCAGCCAAATTCATTAATGTACTCAGTACGTGGTTTTAGGGACAATTGTTTTTGACAGTATGCAGCTCTGATCAACTAGAATTAGTTTCATCTCAGAATTATGTTGCCTTGTACGTTCTTACTGTTAATAAAACTGATTTGATTTTGTTGAAGTGGTATTTGAAAGCTCTAACTTATTTAAAAACAAGGTTCTTTTGGCAGAATAATATCAATCTAAAGAATAAATACATCTTGTTATAAATTCTTTGCTTGGTTTTATTTTTAGTTTTTTGTTGTCTGTATCTTAAGGCCGTCTTTTTCTTATCTATCAGATATCTTGTCGAGAACATAAATGATTGTGTTCTATCATTTGAAAGGCATAGAAAGCAATAATGAGTGTGTGAATAATTTTTCTTTGGGATGTATTATTACTTTTTGCCAAGTAGATTTACCTACCTAATTATATTAGTTTAGTGATATTAAAATTAGTTCACAAACTCTGGGGACTCATCAGCTGATGATAGGAGATGCCCAAATGCAAAGAGGATCTCAGGAGGAAGCTAGCTTAGTATTAAAGACTCTGGTGAAGACATCCCAGTGTGGATACTGTAGAATTTGTCATGGTTGGTTAGTACTCCAAGTAGTATTTACACATTTTAAAAAAAGTTTTCTGGCATCAAATTATAGAATCCTTGTTTCAGATTTAAAATTTATAGTTGGTAGGTTATTCTTAGTGTTCTAATTCTCTTGCTGTTTTTTTCCCTCGATGCAATATATATATATATATATTCTACAGTTTGTCTTAGTTTTTAATCTGTTTTTTTATTTATTTTCTTTTAGGATAGCCAATTAAAAAATCTGACGAATCTGAAGTTAATTAGATAGAAGTGTTCAAGTACAGTTTTGAGTTTTGTGCTCAAGTGTTAGCAGCAGGAGGTGGTGGAGTGAGATAAAGAGGTTGGGGCGTTAGGCTTAGCGGATAGAAATGTTACGAGCTTAGATGGCAGTGGGTGCTGGGGTAGTGAAACCTGTCATTTATGATCTTCCTCACTATATTTCTAGCTTGTCGGTCAACAAGTGAGATGTCTTGTTTGGATCTCGGAAGTAGTTTTGGCTTCTCGTTTCCTTTATCCACACTAATGAGGTACTAGGGTTTGAGGTTATCCAAGACTTAATCCCATTTATTATTTTAGCGATTAGGCTTAAGGGGAGGAGAATTGGAAAATTTGCTTTTTATTTTTCTTTAAGATTTGCCTTTCTGGCTATCATTTACAAGCTATAATTGAATCTGGCTTCCAGGTCCTAGTGTGTACTTTCTGGTCATTTTATTGCAGCAATCATTTTGTTGCAGTAATTACCTCTCAGCTACGTTGTCACCAGAGTCCTGCCACTTGTGCTTTCACCAGGCAACCCCGTCTGCAGGGAAAAGATGCACAGGTTGCGTTTCTGTCTAAACTTCCATGGTAAGTACGGTCACCATCGGGCTGCAGACTTTCCTTACTCACACTGTGTAGGTTAGCTTCCTTTGCTGGCTTTTTCTGAAGGTTTTTTTAAAGGTTTGAACAGGAAGTTGCCTGATGGGCAGTAGAAGGATGAATAGCCCTGAGTGTGTTGGGATGACTGTGCCTTCTGGATTTTAGTAGCTGAGAAGTTTAAAAGCCAGTTAAAGCTGTAATATATATATATTCTGTTGCATCTTATTTTGTGTAACCACATCTAGGTTGTAGAAAAGATTATAGTACATTTTTCTTTTATTGGCTGCCCTAGTTCATTATTTTTGATTTCTAAAGTATGATAGTAGAAGTAATTCAGAAGAGTTTAGGGGTAGAGAATTTGTGGTATCTGTTATCAGTTCTTCATTGGCTATTTTTGATTTTAGTGTAGCCTCTAGATATTTATTATTCACTTGAATAAGATAGATAATGAATATATTGAGAATCTGTAATCCAAACCAAAGGAAAGCAGTTGTAAATAAGAATCTAATTGAACTGTATACATATTTGGGTAATTATTCTTATTTTTCCTTTTCATTGAATATTTTTGAGAATTTAAAGAGGAAGGCATATATTTATATATATTACTATTTAAATAGCCATGTGAATGCCTAGATTATAAAATTGCATCATCTTCTGCTGGCTTTTCAGGTTGACCCTTTTGAGAACATGAGAGAATTAGGTCATGCTGTGATCTTTATATGTGTAATCTCTGAATGGGGAGTCAAAATTTATTTCTCTGTCTCTTTACTAGGTTAATATTTACTTTAAATATTTGAAGATAATTTTGTAGTTTGATACTGCATATGTTTTGAGTTATTGCAGGACACAATTACATACATAAATAGGCACACATGCATACACATACCCCTCTTTCATGAATGCACTGATAAGTCTTTTTTTGTTGTGTGTAATTGTAGCATTCCATTATGTTCTCTGGTATACATTGTATAAATTATAACTGGTTCAGCTTATTACTGAAGAATTTAGTGGACAACAGTGTGAAAAGTTAAAAGATATCTTGTGTATTCCTCTGAATTCACTCTTGAACTAAGATGTTTCCAAAGGCTGACTTTTGCTCAGCATGTCTATGACCGAGGAGTGTTGTTGCTAAAGTTCTGAGTGATGACATTTCAGAAGCTCTGGTGGCTCGTGTCAGAGCTCCTCCCGTTCCTCGTCTCTGTCTGTGTTTCTCCACTTAGCGGTTCTCTTCTTTCCATCTCCCTTTCTTCTAGCATGTGTTCATTCCCTTTCTCTCAGCAGAACATTATATTTTTCTCAGTTATTCTTTAAGAATTCTGCCACATTTATTACTTGGCACTATTCTGTGAGCTCCTTGTATTTAGTCAGTTCTTATTAGTCCGTTGTTAATTTGTTGTAGGTTTGGGGGTTTTAGTTTAGTAGCGTCTCCCAGTGTAACTCTTTAAGACGGGATGAGATTACCTTTTTTTTTTTTTTTAAAAAAAAGAAAAACTGTGTACACTAACTGAATTGTGTATTCTTTGGTGTTTTGACTAAATGGATTGTTGTTAGAACTTCTTAAAATGGACATTTATTCTATATGAAAATTGTAAATTTTCAGAAAAGGACGGCCCATGAAGAGAAATCATTTATATACTCAAGTCCTTTTGGTTCAGTTCTGGAAAAGTACTTTTTGATGCAAGGAAAAAAAAGTTTCTTTCAAAATCACATTTTAAATGAAACACATGTCAGTAACTTTAAATATGATTGTTTGTACTTTAGTGTATACATAAAAGTACAGCTTTTAGAACATAAGATTCAGTTTTTATTAACAACTTTATAGTGGGATCAAGGATTCTTAGTGTTCATACCAGAATAATGGCCATGATAGTTTGTGTAAGTAAAATTCCAAATAAGTTTGTCCCAAAGTAGTTTTTAGGAAATGATATCTTAAAAGTGAAAGTTGAAACTCATGGCTCAAAATATTTTTATTGCAAAATACCTATTATATATTCTTATTTCTTGGCTTACATCCTGTTGAAATTTGGTTTGTTTCAATATTTCTACCAATGTATTTTCATACTTCTGTTTTCAGACGACCCTGACAAAAATCTCTTAAGACTGCTAAGAAGTCTCTTACCATACTTTAATTACCTGATTCTTGAAAAGATGGACGTTAACAGGTCGATTCTGTGGTTGAGTTTGTTTAGAAGAGCTTGGCTTTATTGTTGCAATTAGAAAGAGACGGATTCTATATCTCATTTGATACGTATCTTTATTACTTGGTGCCAACAAAATGCATCCTTGTTGCTTGCTTGGTGTCAGCAAAATGTACCAAGCAGGTGTGATGTTAAGTTTCATTTATAACATTGACAATGCTTGCATTGAGTAAAATGCCATGCAGAATTTACACTGATAGGAGTTTTGTTTTTATTACTTTATATAAAATTATTAATTTTTGATTTTATAAATTATTTCCATTTATTTTTTAAAATAGTTTTAACAGTTTTTATAGAATCAAAATTTGGGGGCAGATGCCCAGGAGGCAGCGTGGATAGAGAGCTTGTTATGATAGTGCGGTTTCTTCACTTTCTTGGAGGATTAAGTGACATTTGAACAACTTCAGAGGAAAAAATGGGCAAGTATTGGTTCTGTCAACTGTTTTGTTTATCCTTGAATTAAATTATGGTTTTTCCATGTAGAAGTGATAAATTTTTCTGGTATACTCATATGGCTTTCTGCTGTAAGGTTAGTCCAACTATATAGGAATTATCTTTTTCTTATACTCAAATATATTTAAAACAATTATTTTTCTTATATATTATGATATTTTCAGGTTGCAGAATCAAGAGTAGTTTTTTTAAGTCAATATAATTATGCTAATTGCTAAGAATAAGAGGTGTTCACCATCTGGTCATCCATAGTGGGAAACCATTTTTAATGTGTGTGGGAGGGTGACCTGAAAGATCACCTGTATATCTGTCTAACAAGGGTACAAGTGAACTTTTCTTGAACTAGAATATAAATGTGTTGATACAATGATTAACCAAATGACATGAAATTTATGTTAACCAGCTTGATGAAAGTGTTTCAAATTGTATATGAAACAGCACAATGTACCCCATGTTTGAATCAATGTATACAGAGATCAATTAATAAAAAAAAAAAATGTGTGTGTGCACTTTCCCT
>CAUYQV010055715.1:0-32941 GCA_963574575.1 Galagoides demidoff
CCTATCTTCTTCAGAGAAGTTTCTCTTCAAGTCTTGTGCCCACCCTGAGATGGGATCACTTGTTCTTTTCTTGCTAATATGTTTCAGTTCTCTGTGGATTCTGGTTATTAAACTATTGTTAGAGACATAACCAGCAATATTTTCTCCCATTATGAGGGCTATCTGCTTGCTTTACTTACTGTGTTCTTGGCTGTGCAGAAGCTTTTTAGTTTGATCAGGTCCCAGTAGTGTATTTTTGATGTTGCCTCAATTGCCCTGGGGGGTCCTTCTCAAAAAATATTCACCCAGGCCAAATTTACTTGATTTCTTCAAGTGTTTTCCGTGCATTTTCTTCTGGTATTCTTATAGTTTCATGTCTTAAATTTAAATCTTTAATCCTGTGAGAGTCTATCTTAGTGGTGAAAGGTGTGGGTGAAATTTCAGTCTTCTACAGGTCGCCAGCCAGTTCACCCAGCACCATTTGTTACCTAGGGAATATTTTCCCCACTGAATGTTTTTAATTGTCTTGCAAAATGTCAAATAAGGGTAAGTAGCAGGGTTCATCTCTTGGTTCTCTATTCTATTCTATACATCTAACTCTCTGTTTCTGTGCCAGTACCATGCTGTTTTGATCACTATCGATTTATAGTGTAGTCGGAGGTCTGGTAGCATGACTCCTCCTGCTTTGTTTTTATTTCTGAGTAATGTCTTGACTATTTGAGGTTTTTTCTGATTCCATATAAACCTAAGTATTATTTTTTCAAGATCTTTAAAGTATGACAGTGGAGCTTCAATAGGGATTGCATGAAAATTGTATATTGCTTTGGGTAGTATGGACATTTTAACAATGTTAATTCTTCCCAGCCATGAGTGTGGTATGTTTTTCCATTTGTTAACATTTTCAGCTATTTCTTTTCTTAGAGTTTCATAGTTCTCTTTATAGAGCTCTTTCATGTTCTTTGTTAGGTAAACTCCCAAATATCTCATCTTCTTTGGCACTACTGTGAATGGAATAGAGTCCTTGACTGTTCTTTTCTATATGTCTATTGTTGGTATATATAGAGGCTACAGATTTATGAGTGTTGATTTTGTAACCTGAGACACTGCTGTATTCCTTGACCACTTATAAGAGTTTTGTAGTAGAATCCCTGGTGTTTTCCAGATAAACAATCATATTATCTGCAAGGATTGAAAGTTAATCTCTTCTGACCCTATGTGGATACCCTTGATCACATTTTCTTACCTTATTACAATGGCTAAGACTTCCATTACAATGTTAAAAAGCAGTGGAGACAATGGGTAACCTTGCCTGGTTCCTGATCTAAGTGGAAATGATTTCAATTTAACTCCATTCAATACAATGTTGGGTATGAGTTTGCTGTAGATGGCCACTATCAGTTTAAGAAATGTCCATTCTATACCCATTTTGTTAAATGTTCTGATCACGAAGGGATGCTGGATATTATCAAAAGCTTTTTATGTTTCAATGGAGAGAATCATATAGTCTTTGTTTTTTAATTTGTTTATGTGATCAATTATATTTATAGATTTACATATATTGAACCAGCATTGAGACCCTGGGGTAAAACCCACTTGGTCATGGTGTATAATTTGTTTGATGGGTTGCGGGATTCTGTTTATTAGGACCTTGTTGAATATTTTGGCATCAATATTCATTAGTTATATTGGTCTATAATTTTCTTTCCTTGTTGGGTCTATTCCTGGTTTGGAGATCAAGGCAATGTTTGCTTCAGAGAATGTGTTGGGAAGTATTCTTTTTTTTCTATTTTGGAAAAGGTTGAGTAATATAGGTACTAGTTCCTCTTAAAAGGTTTGGTAGAATTCTGATGTGAAGACATCTGGTCCTGGCATTTTCTTTTTAGGGAGATTTTGTATAGTTGATACTATTTCGGAACTTGATATAGACCTGTTCAAACTTTTCACTTTATTCTAGCTAAGTCTTGGAAGGTGGCATGCTTCCAAGTATTGGTCAATGTCCTTCAGGTTTTTATATTTCTGAGAATAAGTTTCTTGTAATATTCATTAAGGATTTTTTGAATTTCTAAGGAGTCTATAATCATCCATTTCTGATTAATGAAATTAGAGATTTTATTCTTTTTTTCCTGTTTAGGTTAGCCAAACGTTTATCTATTTTATTGACCTTTTCAAAAAACCAGCTTTTTGATTTATTGATAGTTGTATAATCCTTTTGTTTTCAATTTCATTTAATTCTGCTCTAATTTTGGTTATTTATTTTCTTCTGCTGAGTTTGGGATTGGAATATTCTTCATTTTCCAGTTGCTCAAGGTGTCCCATTAAGTTGTTAACTTCCTCTCTTTCCGTTCTCTTGGGGAAGGATTTCAGTGCTATAAATTTCCCTCTTAGGATTGCCTTTGTGGTATTCCAGGGGTTCTGATAATTTGTGTCTTCATTATCATTTTGTTCCAAAAATTTGGTAATTTTCTTCTTAATCTCATCTCTGACCCAGCTATCATTCAGCATACGGTATTTAGCTTCCATGTTTTTGTATGAGTCTGCAGATTCCTGCTGTTATTGAGTTCAACTTTTATTCCATGATGATCTGAGAAGTTGCATGGAATAATTTCTATTCTTTTAAATTTGTTGAGGTTAGACTTGTGGCCTAAGATGTGATCAATTTTGGAGTATGTTCTGTGGGCTGATGAGAAAAACATGTATTCAGTTTTGTTAGGATGAAATGTTCTGTAGATGTCTGTTAAATCCAAATGTTGAATGGTTAATTTTACATTTAAAATTTCTTTGCTTAGATTCTTATTGGAGGATCTATCCAACACTGGCAAAGAAGTGTTAAAATCTTCAACTTTATGGGAGCTGAAAGAAATCAAGTTGTTCATGACTGTTAGAGTCTGTCTTATAAATTGAGGTGCATTCTGGTTGGGTGCATAAATATTAATGATTGAATCTCATCATATTGAGTATTATCCTTAAGAAATATGAAGTGACCGTCCTTATCCTTCCTTATTTTTGTTGGTTTAAAGTTTATTGTATCTGTGAATAAAATTGCAGCACCTGTTTTTTTCTGCTTTTCATTTGCCTGGAATATAGATGACCATTTCTTTGCTCTAAGTCTATATTAATCTTTTAAGGTAAAATGAGATTCCTGTATGTAGCAGATATCTGGCCTGAGTTTTTGTATCCAGTCAGCCAACCTGTGCCTCTTTAGAGGATAATTTAAGCCATTCACATTAATTGAGAATATTGATAAACCTGGTAAAATTTTGGGTATCAAGTTTTTCAAAAGCCCAGTGGACATTTTTAATCCTTTCGCCACTGTGGAAGTTGGCATTTGATCAAAAGTTTCTGAATGAATTTTACTTTGTGGTGGTCATTATGGAGGATAGGTCTGAAAATACCCTGGAGAGCTGGATGGTTATGGAAAATTTCTTCAACATGTGAATGTCATTAAAGTATTTAATTTCTCCATCATAAATGAAACTCAGTTTTGCTTCATACAGGATCCTGGTTGAAAGTTATTTTGTTTTAGAAGATTAAAAGTCGATGACCAACCTCTTCTAGCTAGACAGGTTTCAACAGAGAGATTTGCAGTCATTCTAGTATTCTTCCCCTTGTAGGTTATGGTTTTCTTACATCTGGCTGCTTTCATAATTTTCTCCTTCATATTAATATTAGTGAAGTTAATTATGACATGCCTGTGGGAAGTCTTATTTGAGCTGAGTCGTGCTGTGGTTCTGACACTGCTATCTGAATTTCAGAATCTGTTTGCTTGTCTGGAAAGTTCTCTCATAATCTCATGAAGAAGAGCCTCTATGCTTTTCAAAGCAACTTCATCACCTTCAGGGATTCCTATAAGGCGAATATTAGTTTTCTTTGAATTATCCCTGAACTCTCTGAGAGAATGATCCATTTTTGCTCTCCATTTCTCTTCCTCTTTGAGAGTTTGGGAGCACTTCAAAAGCTTTGTCTTCAATGTCAGAAGTCCTTTCTTCTGCTTGCTCCATTCTGTTACTGAGGGATTCTACTGTATTTCTCAGATATTTGAGGGCTGCAAATTCTTGTTTCAATGTGTCAAAATCTTTGGTGATTTTTGTCTTTGAATTCGTTCAACCATTTTTTTAAAGAAGTTTTTGGCCAGGGCTAGGTTTGAACCCACTACCTCCAGCATATGGGGCCAGCACCCTACTCCTTTGAGCTACAGGTACTGCCCAAAATCATTGAATTCTTGAGACAACTTTTGAAATGCTCCTTGAATTTCTAATTTTAACTTTGCCTCTATTCTATTAATCTTATTGCAATCCACATTCTGAATTCAATTTCTGACATCTCAGCCACCTGTTTATGAATGGAATCTTCAGTTGTGTCTTCCATATCTTTCCTTGAGGGAGTTGATCTACTCTGGTTATTGATGTTACTGGAGTCTTTCTGCTGATTCCGCCCCATGATTATTTTACACTGTTTGGCTAGATGATTAGATAAGGAGAAGGTGGGTTGGGTTCTCCAGGAGTAGTCCTTTTCCCAAAAGCCATGTCTGGTGTCTGTACCTTTTCCCCTAGATCTTTGCAAAGGATCCATACAGTGCTACGGCCTGAGAAAGTCGAGGCCTGCTTGGTGTGGTGGGGCTAAGTGGCTCTATCTTGTTTTCAGCTGGTCTCTGTCCTACCCTAGTGAATCAGTTACTCTGGGTTGAAGTCTCAGCTGTGGAGAAATACCAGCAATGAAGTCACCCCACCTCCCACAGGTAACAATTGGAAAAGGAAAATCAAACCTTCCCACAACCATGCACCCACAGTACCACCTGGATAGTCCTTGGGTCATTGTCCCCGTTCAAGAGGTCCAAATCAACCAGTCAGCACTGGTCTCAGGTGGGGGAGTTCAAAAGGTCTCTGGCAACTAGATAGCAGGGGTCTGCTGGCAGCTCTGGTGCTCCGTGAGGTCAGAAGGACCAACCTAGCAAATAAATTAGTCTGGGAAGATTGATGCCTCCTTCCCCACCTTACACTTCTGTCAAACCCAGTCACTGGTAACAGCACAGGGCTGTGATCCAATTCCCTTCAAAGAGCAGATGCTCCAGGGGTTTGCACCTGCCTGAGTCATAGGGAGATCTACATCTCCTCAGCCAGGCCTCCACTCTCTGCCACTATCCAGCAGGGGACGGTAAGGCATGACAACCTTGGGTGCTTAAGGGAGCCTGGGGTGATTCATGCAGTTCCAGCCCTGCCCCTAATTGATGTTGCTGGGAGAACAGAACAATTTCATAGAATTTGTGTCTGTCCCAGCTGTATTCCCCTATGGATAAGACTCTGTTTGACTTTACAGAAACTGCGACCAGCTTTGGTTTGTGCCGTTGTCCAGTCTCAGCAGCAGTTTGTGTTGGGGCAGTTGCAGTTAGAGCGCACACTCAGCTGTCAGTTCCAGCCTGTGCCTGCCTACCTTTGTTTCAGCTATGATCCCCTGAGAGCTGGGTGTGTCTTAGACTCAGTAAAACAGTCCTCTGGGTTATCCCCACCCTGGGAGTCTGCCATCTCTGCTGTGTGCTTATTCTAGTCCCCATGCTCTTCCCAGGCTGGTACCGCCTCAGGCATACCCTTTATTCACAGGGCCTGTGTTTCCATCCCAGATCTGTTCTGCCATGTGGCTAACACTGGAGAAGATTCCTGGCTTCCTCTGGTTGCCCAGAGAGACAGGGAATGTCTATCTGGAATATCCCCAGGCATGTGAGCCCTATTGTGCCTGCCCCTGTGGCTGTTGCTTTATGCCTCGGGGCATGGCTGTGCCTGTATTGTTCTCTCTCAGCTGACTGTCTTCTCCTTACTCCTGTGTCACAGAATCAGCACAGACCAGTAACAGCCCTTGCTCTGTCCACACCTCTCAAGAAAATGCCCAAGAATCTGGACTCCATGGGGGATAGCCTTCCAGACCTCAGGGTGAGAGTGGACGGGAGTGCTGGGAATTCAGAATTACAGGTAGAGAATATATAAAGTTTATACAGTTTTATGCCTGGAAGGAGAGTGCCATGGCACCCTAGTAGGAGAAGGAGGTCGGTTTTTAGAGGGTCTCTCCTGTGGGATAAAATGGAAGGATGTTTGAGCTCTGCTTGCTTGTTTGTATGGAGTATACTGCGAGCCCTTCTCATGGGGGAGGGCATTCCTGTCTGCTTGGCAATGGATTTTGTACCTTTAGTTTGTATCCCTAGGGTCGTGGCTCACCTCAGTAGGGTTGATGTGCATTCTTCAACCTTCACTCTTGGCTCAGCTCCAAACCATCGGCTTACTTGCTAAACTTCTGTCCTTTAACTCTCCTTCTGGATGGGAGCCTCATTCACAATTGACTTCTGAGTGGTTAAGACAAGATGTGATGCAGTTTCTTTCAAAAACTCTCTAGAATCCCAGCTTTATTCTCAAATTGGTTTTTATGGTACTTTCACTATTATTAATGCTCTAATTATTATTGATGAATTTTATCTGCATTTGATTAAGAATTTCATAAACTATAAATTTAATGAATATTCTAGAATAAATGTAAATTAATTTATTTCTAAGTAAGCAAATTCTAAAGGTATATTTGTTTAGAATATTTTTGTTAAACAGCCTTTTCCTTCACATATCTATATCTAAATACAAAAGTATTTATATGCATATTTTAATAAAAAGATAAATAGTGGAAAAATTATTCTAATATCAATGTCATTGGGTTAATTAATTGTGGATGAAAATTAATCCACAATTAGAATCACTTTTTTAAAAAATCATATAGGTCAGGGACAGTGGCTCATGCCTGTAATCCTAGCATTCTGGGAGGCTGAGGCAGGAGGATCCCTTGAACTCAGGAGTTCAAGACTAGCCTAAGAAAGAGTGATATCCTGTCTTTACTAAAAAATAGAAAAACTAGTGGGGCACTGTGGCAGGTACCTTTAGTCCCAGCTACTTGGGAGGTTGAAGGCAGGAGGATCACTTGAACCCAGGAGTTTGAGGTTCACAGCACTTTAGCCTACGTGACAGAGTGAGACTATTTCAGAAAAAAAAAAAAAAAAAGGATGTGTGTGTAAAGAGAGAGAGAGAGTATATAAATCTTTTCTCTTTCTTTTTTCCTCTTTACTTTTTCTCTGCTTGATATTGTACAAATAAAATAGTATATAATTTTTGAAGCAGGATTTTTTTTTACCTTATGTTGAGGTTATTTTAATATATTGAAATACAAATAGTGTAGTAAACTGTTGATAATTGAAAGGTCAACATCTGTTGATTTTTTTTCCCTCCAGGTAAAAATTGACTCAATTTAACAGTTTAGAGAAAAGAATGCAAGTGCTTCACAGTGGAGAGAGATAGCATACTCTATAGAGGAATTCCCAGAACTTTTGTGTTTTATTTAAAGACTGATTTTCATTCAGACTGACTTATTTTTTATAGAGAGAAGTAGTAGATCCAAATTTATATTCTCCCACAATCACTGATAAAACTATGGGCAATGTATATTTTGCTCTGCATGCGGGGATTGTGTGTATGTATAGACATACACGTACATATTTTAATGGAGACAAAGAAGACATTCATTTGGGCAACTCAAAAACTGTATAAGTTTGATCCTTTCCAGATGGCCAGTTTTCTAGGTTGCCAGATCTTTGGCTCAGCCCATTTCTTATTTCCTACATATCCCTTTGTGCTTCTCTAGCAGTAGGGCAAGTCTTAATGCTCGGGGAGTTCTCTGTCAGGGCAGCTCCTGGATTCACTGAGTAAGCTAGGAATCCTCACAGTAATCTCAGAGAAAAAGCTCACATCATTCAACAAGTACGTCTTTAAATAGTGCATTTCATTCTACTATGATGTCTCTTGCTTTGTTATATTATAATGACCCCTGGGATATACTCTGCAAACAGGGGCCATAGCAGTACCAACCTCACCAGGGTGTTGTCAAGATTAAATGTGATAATGCAAGTAAAAGATTTATCACGGTGACTGATGCATAATAAGTGGTTAAATGCATGGTAACTGATAGTAATAATATTGACGCTAAGGCTTTTTTTGTTGACAGTGGTGCTCAAACTTGAATGTGTATGAGAATCACTTAGAGGGTTTGTCAAAACACAGATGGTCAGGCTTCACCTCATCAGTGTTCTCAGTTGGGGCTTGGGCCCAAGAATTTGAATTTCCACAAGTTCCCAGGTAATGCCCATGCTGTTGGCCCTGGGACCACAGATGACTACTGACCTGGGATTTCAGACATCAGACTGTTCCTCTTGGGCAGGTAAGGAACACAGTGAAGGATCAGATGAAGCATTAAATCTCTCATCCTTAGGCAGTACTTCCAAAGTCACAATCCCAGTAGCTCAGCCCTGGCTCCATGTTTGTTTATCAAGGTGCAACAAAAATGGAAGTACTGCATTTGCTTATACCTCTGTCAAATATTTGGAGAGTCCATAAGTATAGCATTTGGCAACTTACAAAAACTTTCTGTCTTGGTTTTCACATCCTGAGCCTTCAAGGAACAGCTCATTCACCTGCCTCAGAGCAACTCACTCCTCAGGGAATTGCAGAACTGTCATCAGCTGCCCCTATCCAGCCCCCCTGCACATGGCAGATATTACCTGCTCCTCTACATACACATACACCCACCATGCTAACTGCTGCTACTTTGAGAATTGTCGATTTTATCTCACCCTGGCTACTTTTCAGGAGAGAATCCTTTTCCTTGGATTTTTATCAGAGGAGGGTTTGTAAGCTAAACCAGTAATTCATGAAATACATGAGGGGAATGGAGAATGGCTATGAACCAAGTATTTCTATTTCCTCATACTTGATGGAAACTCCTGTCTTCACCTTGCTGGCACATTATTCCAATCAATTCCATAATGAACTGTGGCCCCTCCTCAAATATGACTTGTCTATTTTGGTTTCAGAGGTGAGTGGCATCTATCACTTGCTAAATACTTTACCTGTGACATCTCCTTTCATCTTTCTAATGAGTCTATGGTCCACAAAGTGGGGTGGCAAAGGTATTCACACTACAGCAATTGTATCTGTTCCCAGGAGCTCAGATGGAAACACAGACCCATCCTTTGCCAGGGGGAGAGAATCTATGCACATGTAGCCCTCCAGATCCCCAAGTGTGACGCCTTGACCAAATCCAAACTTCACAGAAAAAAATCCTTTTATTAGAAGGATTTGTTATGTTCAATTTAAATTTAGTCAAAAAGCTGCATTTGAGGATCCAGAAGGCCACATGAGGCCCCAAGGCCTCAGGTTCCCCATCCCACCTGGCGCCTTCTAGCCAACATACCTATGTGCTACATCTATAGAATCAGTCTCTTTGGGTACAAAACAGGGCAAAGAATTACAGAGCATCTATGGTAGGGAGGGTGGGAAGGGGGCAGACAGAGGACAAAGGGTAACTAGTATCTGAAGGAAATTTTAGGAGACTAAGACTTTGCAGAATTAAGTACTTAGCTTAATGTAGAATATTTACTATGTTAACAGAACTAGGATTTGAACCCAGCATTATTTTACTCAAATTATAGTCACACCAATGGAGCATGACTTCATTTTAGGAGCCTAGAAAATAGGCTGACATTTTTACAAAATAAACTGTGTGTATAATCAGTATTGTCCTTTCATGTATGTGAGTCAATGGAATTATTCAGGTGAGGAAGTGTTCTCTTCTCCATTCTGAGATCCTCTTAAGTGAAAGGTTAATAGCCAGTTATTTTTAGAAAATATGGACATTTTTCTCTCAGATATCCACTCAGCAATGAGTGAAACCATCAGAATTATGCTTTAAGGATTTGACTTTTTTCTGCCCCAAGCCACATATTTAACCAAGACTAAAATGTTCACTTTAGTTCCCGAAAGATGGATTTTTTTCTTTGTAGAACAAAAACTCAAGTATGCCTAAAAAGAGAATTGACTTTTCAAAAATAATCTTTATCTGTCTAAGCTTGAAATTTTAACTCTAATTAAAGTTCAGCATAGAAATGATACTAAGTGATACCATTTAGTGGAATAAATTCATCTGTAAAATAAAGGTGTTATTTTAGCTGTTTGCAGAACATCATCTTTCTGAAGAACTTCTCTTCTTCAAAGGCAGGGTTTTATTATCGAATTTCCTGTAAATGTTCAAATGTGACTTGCAGGTCAACAATCATAGTTTAAGTGGATTTGATGGATTTTCAGAAAGAGTTTATAATATGATTTTAGGTCACTACTTGTCTCACTGAAACATCAAGCTAACCTGTGAATAAAAAGTAATGCAGATACTTGTGCAAACTGATTGCCTGGTGAATTAGCCTTCTTTTGAAAAACTCTGGTATTCGTGGAAACAAACATGACTGGCTCATTTGTTAATTTTTTTCTTTACATATATCTGAGTGCCTACTGTGTAAAAAGCATGATGTTTCAAACATATTATGTTAATTTTACACTTCGGCTGAAAGTGCTACAATAGGAGTCATTGTTGAGAGTTCCTGACATTTAACCAGCACTTACCATACATCATCTCTAAGCTTCCCAACAACATTATTATATTTTTATTATTATTTCCACTTTACCTTTGTTTAACTGAAGCTCAGAGAAATAAAGCAACTTGATGGAGGTCACGGAGTTAGCCCATGCTAGATTTGTGATTTCTACTCAAGTGCATATAAGGACAAATATGTTATTTTTCCTACTATGTTTGTACTTTTTATCCTTTCTCAACCATCTCTGGGATTGTCTATGCAGTTGCTGCAGCTGGCCTTTTGGCAGTCAGAAACATGGCACCTAGTGTTGTGACTCTGGAAAAATCTGATTCCTGAACTGGAAAGCTAGCATCTCATTAGGACAGAGGCTTCTAGGGCTTGGGCCATATTGGCTGAGTTCTGTCATTCTAGGCTATTAGAATGGCTTACCCTGGGATTTTAGATACACAGTGTCCACAGACCCTGTCTGTTCATTATAGATCACATTTTACTCCTTTAGCCCAAGGACGATGATACTTTCACAAATCTCTTATGTTGTGGCACTTCATAAACACTCTAAGGGAATGGCTGGGTCAAGACGCCCAGAAGAAACAACTGCATCCAAGATGATGTGGGACTTCCCAGGACATAAACAGGGATGCTGAAATTTTCATCAAAGTAAGAACGAATCCTCTAAGGACAAGGATCTGGTTCCACTGATGAACCAGCAAGCCCAGAAGACCTGATGTCACAGACAAGACCACATTAAGTGCTATTTTAGTTTTTTTAGGTTCATTGGTTTAGAGATTCCTGAGGTTCCTTTTAGGGATGTAGGAACTTCTGGGGAATAAAATACCAGTTTCAAGCTTATTCCCTGGATTGCCTCTGGACTTAAGAGTCTCCAGTGAAGGGAATACCTCAAATTTGGAGAGAGTTGGCCTCTGACATTCTGAGAGCTGTTTCCTGAGTCTCTGAACAGTTAATTGCAGGACCTGTTTTGTGAAAAATGTTTGAGTGGAAGACTAGAGATCAGGAAGACCTGCTTTTTCAGGTTGTAGTCCTCAGATTTGAAAGTCATTAAAAGGTTTCTTGGCTGGCTGATTTATAACTTATTAGTTTATAGGATCTGACTTTTTATGCCAAATCACCAGGGAGCTGCTAATTTAGAATCAGAAGATGAGATAGATCAAGTGCACCTTCTTCCAATATTAGGCTTAATATGTAGAGAAACAGTGCAGGCCCCTGCCTACTAACAAGCCTCATTTTTGTCTCTGTATCATTGTCAGTGAGTTGTGGAGTAAGTCTTGGGGATGTAGATTAGCAGGGTAGAAAGTTAGAGCCTGGACTTACAATAGTGGCATTTGTGAATGTGCCAGCCCTGGACCCATGATTGCTGTTTAGGAAGTCTGTGAGCAAGTGTCAAATCCCTTAAAGAAAAGATCTTTAAGTCTGGGATCTCATAATCAAGTTCTAATAGGATGAGGTATCAAGTAGATAACTGGCCATTGTTCAAAAGCAGGAACCTGGTTACAAGTAGATCAAGTCCATAGCAAGACTTGTATTTTGCTCAGACATGGTAACTAGAATTCATCTGAAGTACCTTCTTTGACCAATTACTAATGACTGCATGGACCACTTATGTTGACAAGGATCGTGAGGCTCTGTATAGCTCAATAAGAAAGGATATTATACTTGATCAGTAACATCTGTCATAGACATGAGGCAAGAGAAGCGACATGTATTTATCATTTCTAATTAAATTTTGGAGCACTGCTGCTGTAGGACTCTGTGGGCATCATTGCTCTCAAACACTGGGCAAGACAGATCCACAGAATGTGAATGCAGTAACCCAGCAACCCACTTGTCCATTATAACTGTTTCCAACCATGTCTATATTTTTCAAGTTAATAAAATCATGACAATCATTCAAGCTGAAAAGTTAACCTCCTTGGCTTGGCTAAAGGGAAGGAGGCCATTTGACTTAAGTTTCTCTGCTTCTCTGCCTCCATTTCTCCAGCACTCCATCTTCCCTCCCGTATTTTTTCCATGACAGAAGATAAAATGTCCTCTTTCATTTTCAGGGCAGTTTTTCTCTTCTTTGGTCCTGGCCTATAATTATTCATAACTTAAAATGGGTGTTGTAGAGAAATAAAGTGTACTTGAAAATGCATTCCTGATCCCAGAGGCCTCTCCCATACCATCCTGCCTTCCCTTGTGACTATAACTCACCAGTGGCCATGGTTTACACAAGTTACTATTTTTCTTTGTTTCAAATTAATTTTGCTGGATCATCAAGCTATCAGATTACAGCCTCAATTCTATCTAATTGTGCATGGCATTTGCATGATTTTGTAAAACACAGACAAAAGGAAAATGGAAATTCAGCTTCCTGGTTCTCACCACTTGCTGAACATGGCTCACGTTAGGCCGATAGTGTTTGATTACATGAGTAGAAGTTTGAGGTCAAGTATAAAAATTCGGGTATAATGTTGTCATTCAGTGGTTCAAAGGAAATATAGCTTATATCTGTTATTAAAATTGTGTTCTGATATATTTGAAGTATTAAGATCTATGTTCAGAAAGAGGTTTTGAATATTGTAATATCTCTAGTTTATTTGATGTTGGGAGTTTGGACTGTGGCTATGTTGCTGAACTTGTTCTCTTTGTAAGTTGACCTTATTAAGGACACAACTTATTAATATTTAAGTAACTAATCCCAGTGATACCTCTATCAAAAGCATCCCATGTATCTCATTAGTATTGACTAAAACATTTTCTTGCCTATTTTTATACTTTTTAACAACAAAGTTTCATAGTATTTTTTAGGATCTTTTTATCACCATATATCATCAGTAGAAGTACATTTTTTCATATATATATATGAAATACATACATATATATATATATATATATATATCACATGTTTTTATATGAGTTGTTCACCTAAAAGTGATTATTTTAGTCTTCACAAAGAGGAAAGTATAAGATTTAGTATCTAAAACCCTCCTTTTTGGGACAATGTGATTTTGTCCTAAAAGGACACTTTAATATAAAGTGTACTTCTTGCATATTTCTTTAAGACAGAAGGAAAGGAAACACTTCTATTCTTTAAAGATGTAGAGAGACCAGCAGCAAAAAAAAGCAGAACTGAAAATTACTTCTTTTTTTAAGAAAGGATTGAGAAATTAAATATGCCTTTTGCAAGGGGAAGACACAGTATGGGGTGAGAGGTGTGCCAGACACCATAACCCACCAACCCACTTTCTCCTTTCCTCTCCCCACTCCCTCATTCTCCTGCCCCTTGTATTAGCTCATCTACTGCCTTCTTATTAGAATTGAGTACATTGGATTCTTGCTTTTCCAGTCTTGCGATGCTTTACTAAGAAAAATGTTCAACCTCCATCCAGGTTAATACAAAAGATGTGAAGTCTCCATCTTTTTTAGTGGCTGAATAATATTCCATAGTACACATAAATTACAGCTTGTTAATCCATTCCTGGGGTGATGGGCATTTAGGCTGTTTCCACATTTTGGTGATTGTAATTTGAGCTATGATAAATAGTCTAGTGCAGATGTCCTTATGATAAAATAATTTTTTTCTTCTGGGTAGATGCCTAGTAATGGGATCAAATGGTCTAATTTTAGTTCTTGGAGTATTCTTAATAATTCCTTCCAAAGAGGTTGTATTAGTTTGCAATCTCATTAGCAATGTAAGTGTTCCTTTCTCTCTACATCCATGTAAACATCTGAAGCTTTGAGACTTTGTGATGTGGGCCATTCGTTCTCACAGGTATTAGGTGATAACTCAGGGTAGTTTTGATTGCATTTCTCTGATGATTAGGGATGGTGAGCATTTTTTCATATATTTGTTAGCCATACGTTTGTTTTCTTCAGAGAAGGTTCTAGTCATGTCTCTTGCCCAGTGATATATGAGATTGTTCGGTCTTTTTTTTTGGTGATTCATTTGAGTTTCTATAGCTCCTAGTTATCAAGCATTTGTTCATTTCACGATATGCCAATATCTTTCCCATTCTGAAGGTCGTCTGTTTGCTTTAGTTGTTGTTTTCTTAACTGTACAGAAGATTTTCAGTTTAATTAAGTCCCATTTGTTTATTTTTGTTGTGGTTGCAATTGCCAAGGACATCTTCTTCATAAAATCTTTTCCCAGGCTGATATCATCAAGTGTTTTCTTTACACTTTCTTTGAGGTTTTTTTTTTTATTATTTCATGCCTTAGATTTAAATCTTTTATCCATCTTGAATCAATTTTTGTAAGTGGTGACAGATGTGGGTTCAGTTTGAGTTTGAGTCGTTTACATGTGGTTATCCAGTTCTCCCAGCACCATTTATTGAATAGGGATTCTTTCCCTCAGTGTATGTTCTTGTTTGGTTTATCAAAGATGAGATGTCTATAAGAGATTAGATTCATCTCATGGTTTTCTATTTGATTCCAAATGTCAGTGTCTCTATTTTTGCCCCAATACCATGCTGTTTTGATCACTATGGTCTTGTACTATAGCCAAAAGTCTTACAGAGTGATACCCATGACTTTGTTTTTAATACTAAGGATTGCTTTGGCTATATAGGGCTTTTTCTTCCATACAAAACAAAGAATTAATTTTTCCAAATCTTGAAAGTATGATGATGGTTTTTTAATGGGGATTGAATTAAATATGTAGACTGTTTTGAGCAGTATAGATATTTCAACAACATTGATTTTTCCCATCCATGAGCATGGTATGTTCTATAAGACCAGGGACTACCATTTGTTAACATCTTCTGCTGTTTCTTTTCTTAGAGTTTCATAGTTTTCTTTGTAGAGGTCCTTCACCTCTTTTGTTAGGTATATTCCTAGGTATTTCATTTTTTCTTGAGGGTACTGTGAAGGGACCTGTGTCCTTGATTAGCTTCTCATCTTACCTGTTATTTGCATATACAAAGGTACTGATTTGTAGACATTGATTTTATATCTTGAGACATTGCTGTATTATTTGATCATTTCTTGGAGACTTGGGGTTGAGTCTTTGGGGTTCTTATAAGATCATATCATTGGCAAAGAGCAAGAGTTTGACCTCCTCTGCCCCCATTTGGATGCCCTTTATTTCCTTCTCTTGCCTGATTATATTGGCAAGAACTTCCAACACTATGTTGAATAGTAGTGGCGATAGAGGACAACCTTGTCTGGTTCCAGTTCTAAGTGGAAAAGCTTTCAGTTTTAATCTATTCAGTATAATATTAGCTGTGAGTTTGTTGTAGATGGCTTCGATCGGATTCAGAAATGTGCCACCTATGCCTATATTCTTAAGTGTTCTAATTAGAAAAGGGTGCTGAGTTTTATCAAATGCTTTTTCTGCATCTTTTGAGAGGATCATGTGGTCTTTGTTTTGCTTCTGTTGATATGTTGAACTACATTTATGGATTTACCTATATTAAACCAGCCTTGCATCCATGGGATGAAATTTACTTGTGATAATTTTTTTTTAATGTGTAGCTGTAATCTATTGGCTAGGATTTTATTGAGAATTTTTGCATCTATATTCATTAGTGAAATTGGTCTGAAATTCTTTTTAGTTGTGTCTTTTCCTGGTTTTGGTATCAGGATGATGTTTGCTTTGTAGAATGTGTTGGGGAAGATTCTTTCCTTTCAATTTTTTGGAATAATTTCTGCAGTATGGGTATAAGCTCTTCTTTGAAGGTTTGATAGAATTTTGGTGTGAAGCCATCCAGACCAGGGGATTTTTTTTTTTTTTGGTTGGGCGATTATTTGTTGTTCCTTTGATCTCAGTTCTTGAAATATTTCTGTTCAAGTGATATATTTCTTCTTGATTAAGTCTAGGGAGAGGGTGCAATTCTAAGTATTGATCCATTTCCTCCACATTATCAAATTTCTGGGCATAGAGTTTCTGGTAGTACTCAGAGATGTTCTCGTATAATTCTGTAGGATCTATTGTGATTTCTCCTTTATCATTTCTGATTAGAGATTTTACTTTTCTGTTTCTAGTTAATCTGGCCAAAGTTTTGCCTATTTTATTTATTTTTTAAAAAACCAACTTTTTGTTTTGTTAATTTTCTGAATGATTCTTTTGTTCTCAATTTCATTAATCTCTGGTTTAATTTTGGCTATTTCTTTTCTTCTGCTAGGTTTAGGCTTAGATTGTTCTTCTTTTTCCAATTCTATAAGATGGTTCATGAATTTGATGATGTGCTCGCTTCTGTGTTTCTAACATAAGCATCTAAGGCAAAAAATTTCCCTCTTAAGACTCCTTTTGCTGTATCCCACAGGGTTGGGTAACTTGCATCTTCATCCTTGTTATGTCTGAGGAATTTAATGCTTTCATCTTTTATCTATTCCTGAACCTAACTATCATTCATCATAAAGTTGCTTAATTTCTAAGTCTATATGTGGGGATGAATGTTTTTGCTGGAGTTGAGTTCCACCTTTATAGTCTCGTGTTCTTATTAAGACACAAGATATAATCTCTATTCTTTCAATTAGTCGAGGTTTGATTTGTCTCCTAGGATGTGGTTGATTTCAGAGTACATACCATGGGCTGATGAGAAAAACGTATATTCCTTAGCTTTGACATGGTGTATTCTGTATATGTCTATTAATCACCTTTGTTCTAGGGCTACATTTAAATCTTTTGTATCTGTGTATAGTTTCTATTTAGAGGATCTGTCCAGTTCTGTGAGAGGGGTGTTAAAGTCCCTGACTAAAGTCCCTGGTCTTATAGAATATCATATTGCTCAGACCATCAAGGTCTGTTTCATAAATCTGGGAGCATTTAAGTTGGGTGCATAAATACATAAAATTGAAATGTCTTCCTGTTGTATTGTTCCTTTGAGTAGTATACAGTGTCCATATTTGTCTTTCTTAATTTCAGTCATTTTGAATCTGCTTGTATCTGAAAATAAGATTGCAACCTCTCATTTTTTCTGATTTCTGTTTTCTTGAAATACTGTTTTCCATCCCTTAATTCTGAGTTTTGATTTGTCCTTCAAGGCTAGGTGTGTCTCCTGGACACAGTATATGGATTGCTTATTTTCTTTTACCAATCAGCTAGCCTGTGCCTCTTCAGTGGTGAGTTCAGTCTACTGACATTTATTGAGAGAATTTATAAGTATGGTACAGTTCTATCCATCTTATTTTGTGAAAGTCCATTGTGTAGTTTGATTCTTTGTGTGACTATGAAAGCTAAGTTTTGACCTTTAGCTTCTGAATGTTTATTTTGCTGTTGGTCCATTGTGGTTGTCAGTGTTGAAAATAGGTATTTCCTGTAGAGCTTATTTTGTTGTGGCAAATTTCCTTAGTTTTTGTATAGCCACAAAAGATTTTATTTCTCCATCAATTTTGAAGCTTAATTTGTCAGGATACAGAATTCTTGGCTGAAAATTGTTTTGTTTAAGAATGTTGAAGGTGGATGACCACGGTCTTCTGGCTTGCAAGGTTTCAATTGATAAGTCTGCCATCATCTTAACGGCTCTGCCTTTGTGGGTAAGTTGACACTTACTACTGACTACATGCAGAATTTTTTCTTTCATCTGGACTTTGGACAGGTTCATTACAATGTGTCTTGGAGAGGCTCTGTTCAAGTTGACATGACCCAGAGTTCCATGTATCTGAAAGGAGTGCATTGGGGTCTTTAATAAAACTTAGGAAGTTTTCATTTATGATAGTCCCTAGAAGGGCTTCCATTCCTTTGGGACAATCTTCTTCCTCTTCAGGAATCCCTATTATTCATATGTTTGAATGTTTAATGGACTCTTGTAGTTCTCTAACACTGTTCAGCTTTCTCTCTCTTCTTTTCCGCCTCTTTAACTACCTCAGTTAACTCAGAAACTTTATCCTCTAGCTCTAAAGTTCTTTCTTCTCCATGGTGCAACCTATTTTTGATACTTTCTACTGCATCTTTCTGTTCTTGGATTGTTTCCTTCATTTCTTTAAGCTCCACTGTATCCTTTCTATATTCTACATATCTCATCTGACTTTCAGTTCTGTCTTTCCATTTTCTTGTCAATTCCTTTTATTGTCCTTATCATCTATATTTTAAATTCCCTTTTTGTCAAGTCCATTAATTCTTTATATTTGGAGTCTCCCACAGTAGTTGCTCTGTTTTGGTTTTTCACATTGCCCAAACTTTTCTGTTACTTCCACCTCATGTGTTCATTTCTCTTATTCATCTCTTTGTCTTTCTTTTTCCTTCTCACTTCCTCCTTTGCTTTAAATGGAAGTCCTTGCTCTTGATGACAGTATGTTGTAATGTGTTGCTGGGACACCAGGTGGTGCTGTGTTTTTTTTAGGAGATAGAGAGCACAACCAGCAACTTCTATGGTCCTTATTCCTAACTCAGTTGCCTTTACTGATCACCTGATTGTTTCTTCAGCATTCAGACCCTACTAGGTTGGGATCTCAAAGCTCACAAGAATCCTTCAGGGGCAGGTATCATAGTGTACCCTGACTCCAGTTCCCATGGGGTACATGAGACTGTCCCACAGTGGAGTTCTGATCCCAGCATGTGGAAATAAGATGGTGATGCTTTAGGCCCTTCTTAAAACATTCTCATGACCTTCCCACAATGGCAGCCCCCTGGCCTCTGAGACCTTCTCAGCATGGCTGCCATGAGAGCCACGAAATCTATGACAAATCCATTCCAACTGGCTTTCAAATATGGTTGCTGTATACTGTTTGAGTCTGCCTTTTCTTCCAAGCTTTCCACTCAATGTGTAGCTTCCCCCAACAACTGAAAACTCCCAAAAGACTCCTCCCATCTTGGGCCTCTGTGGTGGGCCAGCTGATCCCAGCCAGTTGCAATCCTTGCCTAATTCCTCAGATTTCCACTGTTCTAGATCATACACTGTATCTAGCTCACCACCTCCTCACTGTGTTCCCAGAGCTATGACTCTGGGGGGTTAAGTCTGTGCACCAAGTATGGCTGTGTCCTCCCTTTTTTCCTAGTCATTCTAGGAAAGCTCAGCTGAATGATCCTTCTGGTCTTCCATCTTGCCTAAATTTTGAAAAGCAAGCTTTTTTATTGACATCTGATAAATAACAGACCAGGAAAAGAGAGCTTGACCATTTTATTTTTAAATGAGATGATGAAATGTGGCTAAAATGGCCCTCTGAGTCAAGAATTTATTAGGTTCATTGGCCATTTTGGGGAAAGTTTTGACCTTGCCATAATGTGGGAAGAAACCCTGTCTCCCATAAAGTTGTGCTCTTAAAGAGCAAGCTGTCTTCATTGTTTAAAAAAGTTGAGAGAGAGACAGAGAGCATGTGTACAAGCTCACTCTGACCCATCAGATGTGGTGTTGTAGAGTCTGTTATTCTCTCAAGAAAATAGCTCGCCAGGCTAAAACATAGGGAGTTCTGAGGACAGCCTCTTCCTTTGATTTATAAAGGAATAATTGTTACTTCTGGTTTTCCAAATTGCAAATTAGGGACTAGAAAAGTATTTGATGTTAGTTCAGTGAACTCTCTTGTCACCCGATCTATACACAGAATTAATTGCCTACCATGTATTTGGCACTAGAATGGAGAATTGGGAGAAAAGGCCCTTAGTCTTAGTGTTTATGAGAAAAGCGACTGTTCATTTAGAATGCATTACACCAATGCTGCTCTAATTTGATTGTTAACCCATTTGGCTTCTAACTCAAAGGGAAGATATGCAAATACTAAATCCTCAGAGTTCTAATGCAGTCAATTGAGATTTCTTTTTCTTTGTTATTACATGAGACACCTTAAATATAGGTTGATGCTAAATAAACTTATAATAATGATAGTGATATGTTATAAACAAGTTTTCTAAATTAAAGTCAGTGCCTGGGACCGTTTATAACTGTTCTTCATAATCCCTTTGGTCTGAATTTGAAGAATGGTAGTTCTTTAGCTTAAATCTTAAGCCTGGCCATCTTTGTATATCAAATGAAACTTGAAGACACAGATGAATTTAAATATAACATTTACTGCCTCTGACTATGAATCATTAAGCAAACCAATTATGATAAAATGGGAAAAGGCTGGGGCTTGCAGCCAGCTGGATGAACTTGAATATCATAAACTCTCTCTACACCTCAGTTTTCTCATCTGTAAAATGATGGTGAAATTACACTTATATATACTATATAGCAGTTATAATTGCCATCATCTTTGCCTTTCTATTCCTTTCCATGTTTAATGAAATCTAGGATCTACACATCTCACTGCCCACCACATAGGTTAGTTTTATTGTGATGTGGCTGCTATTAGGTGTTTATTTATAGTATACCAAAGTTGGAAGGCATTATTTTCTTTTTCGAGGCCTGTTATGGCCAAGAAACATTTCTGAAGGATATGAATTTTGCCCACCGATGTTCCCTTCTTTCCCCACTATTGCCCTGAAATTTCACCATTTGGAGTTCATTACTTTCTGTCTTGCAGTTTCTAACTCTAATGCATTATAATTTCTATTAAATTTGTATCAATGCTTCTGTGGACCCCAAAACTATGGACTAGACTATTAGCTGAAGGAAAGGAGGAAGAAAAAAAGGAAGTCATCTGGGATAGATTAAAAAAAAAAAAGACCTTTAGAAAAGTAGAAAGATCTTCAATCACTATTTTATAGTTTTACCTGAAAATTTTAGGATGTGGTTGACCACATTTAGAGCTCCTATTAAATTTATTTTTTAAATCTATTTTTCTGAAAAGAAAAAATCCTACTGTTCAGTCTAACTATAGCTTTCACCTGTTTTTTTTTTCATTTTTTAAAATTTTTGTATTTCTGTAATTTCTGTGATGTTCTTATTGATTTAGATTGTCATTGTTTTTCCTTAGTACTAAAATTGAAAATCTATGCTGGCATTTACTTGTATAAATTAATAAATGGTTTAAGGAAGGAGGGGAAAGAAGCATTGTTTACTTGCCCTGTAACCTAGTGCTTACCTTTGAGGTTTATTTAACATGGCAGGTGGTGACAAACTGCTGCTTATGACATCTCTTGCAATGTAATCTCACCACTCAATGACAAATGCTTCTGACAAATGGAAACCTGGTATTATTCTAAAACAGAAAAAAAAATGAATATAATTCAAATGCAAGATAATAAAAATGGCTTCTCTAAACATATGAAATAAATTAGACCTTTAAGGACAGACCATGTTATAAGCAGCAAAAGTAAAATAGAATGGTATTTGTTTCCCTAGAATTTTTTTTGTTGTTGTCAATTGTCAGAGTAAATTAATAGGACTGGGAAGCAGCCCTATTACCATGCCACCCTGTTCTGTTGTTTTTTAGTAGTTTGAACTGTTAATGCTAATTAAAAAACTATCTGGGAAAGTTAATTGGTAGTGACACTAGTTAGTTATGACTGAAGACATAACCACCTTAATTGTAGATTGTAGGTCAGATAAAGAGCAAGGCTTTTCTACCTCTTGAGTCTTAGCTAAGTTCCTGAGTTAGCTGTTTTTGAATTATAAAATTTTAGTGTGAGACAATTGCTAGAAGACAAGGGTAAATTTGCATTTAATTAGGGGGCAGTTGGAGATTTAGCACCATGTTGTTGGGCAGCTGGCACATTCTCCTGGTGGCACTGTAAATCAGCAGTGAAGCCAGGTGAGGCTCAGTCAGGTAACAGTGCTTCTCAGATGTCAGGCAGTTAGTTGCACACCACCTCCATGATGGTTACTGCCTACACTATTATTACTTTCTTCTCCAAACTAGTTAATTTTTTAAAATTTTTACTTATCTTTGACATGAGCAATAATACTCATGAATTCAGAGGTTCATTTTTTTATTATACATTAAAATATAAAATCATTGCTTTTTTCTTCTTAGTATGTGTGCTGCCAAAGAAAACACATGAATTTTTCTTTACTTACTATTTTTAAAATGTAAAAAATAACTCAGAACACTTGAATACATCCCCCAATTTATATAGTTCTACATATACTATTTATTTTTGTAATTGTTTAGTTTTTTTTTATATGTAGTTTTAGAAACACTGATTTTTCCTACCATTTATGGAAATTGGAAATTTGTATATGTGTAATATTAAAGAGGAGGTGAAAACATACATTTTACATAATTACTTCTTTCTCTGTTCTGGAATTATAATAGCAAGTACTCATTAGAAGATATACACTTTAGGACACTGTATGGAAGAGGCTTCCTGTGGCAAACTGATAAGAGGCAGAGCTGGGAGCAGAATCAGCTTGCCCATTCTAGGCAGCCATTGGTGGCAAAATAACAACTGCAATCGATTGGTAGGGGCTACCAACTGCCGGCACAAGAATTCTCAGGTAAACCTTTGACTCAACAGGGAAGAGAACAGTGCTGATAGTGATGTCTGCCCCAGGCTGGATACAGACAGGAGTAGTAAGTTTGCCAAGGATTTATCTTCCTTCCACTGAGGGATAGCACCAATGTGTAGCACTTCTCTGGTTATGGTTATACATTAAAATGGATGTATTTTTAATTTTTTGTCGGTAGATTTGTAATCTATCTAATATTTCCATATGTTACTTTTTACTTTCATTGGTACATGATTTTATTGCACTATGTACCTAATACCAATTACAACAAAAGTTTTAATTGGTTCTTTGTTTGCTTTCTCTGATCTTATTGAAATATTCATTCTTGTCTACTGTTCGTATTTCCAAGGCTTATCAATCCTCAAGTTAATTTCCACAAACTGGCTTTGGGACAAAGTAGACCTCTCTGTATTTTTTCTTATTAAAGTTAAAGTTGGATCCAGTCACTTATTTTCAAATATTCCCAAAGTGTAATATACCACCTCTTCCATTTCCACACTCCTAGCAGCTCAAGAACACAGAAGATACAAAGAATTTATGTGGTTTAAATGCTCATTTTGATACAAATGATATCAGAAATAAGTTTGGATCATTTATAAATAACTAGAAATATCTTTTAAGGTTGGGAGGTTCTTGAGAGAAGAACCATATTATTAAACACACAAATTAGAATTCCTCCTTTCTCCCCTTTCCTGCTTCTAGAGATGGATTAGAAGACAAAGGACTGATCTGGCAGAGTCTACCTATTTAAACCCAGGAACCAAGATTTGCATTTTAAAACAAGTCCTGGCATTCCTATCCAGGCTTAGTCCTGTATAAGGGTGAGGTTGTTTTTTTCGGCACTGCATGTACCCTTAGAGCTTCTGAAAACCCTGACAACCAGCCAGTTCTAAATTTGCACGTTCTCTGTGAACAGGCTCTATCCCTCAGATACTCCAAATCACTGTGCAACCTATCCCAATCAAAACCCACAAACTTTGCCAGTAGGCCATTTCTCCTAAATTATTCATGCTCATTCTAAACAGTGATTCTCACATTTAAGTATGCATCAGAATAACCTACAGGACTTGCTAAAACACAGATTGCTAGGTCCCACCCTCAAATTTTAGATTAGGTAGGCCAGGCGTGGGACCTGAGAATTTGCATTTCTAACAAGTTCCCAGGTGGTTAATGCTGCTAGTCTGAGGACACACCTAAGAACCATTGCAAAATGCTTTTCTTCATTTCAAACCTTACCATATTGAGACTGAATGTGTAGGTGTTGGCCTGGTTGTCCTCCAAGTGATCTTTGCTTATCCAGATAATTGCTTACAACAGGCACAAAACTCTAAAAATGGAAAGTGCATAGGAATTGTTAGCAGTGGTTCTTCTAGTGTTCCTTAATTGTTTCCACCATCCCTCCAGCTGCTTCTTCCCATCCAGCTCTCTCTTCTATCATCCTTTTTCCTTCTTTTTCCTCTAGTCCCTCAATATAAGCAAACAAACAAACAAAAAAACCCAGCACACTCAACCTAGAATACTGGGGATGAAATGCTTTGAAGTGCAATGCCACAGAGACGTACAACTCCAGAGGTCACATTCCTGTAGAAACAATGTGAACAATACCATGGAGCTATTCAATGTGTGGCCTTGTTGAGCAGTATTCACATGGCAGCAAGAACTCTCTTTGTAAGGACTATTACATCTCCTTCCTTGGGTTGTCAGAGGGAAATGACTAACCTAGTAGTAAGAATCCACAATTAGGATAGAGCCTCCAGCTCTTTGGCTGGCCTCTAAGAGGCCACAACTATCAGAAAATCAATTTGTAAAGAGGTAGCCTTAGGCCTAGACCAGTCGAGACACTGTCAACAGCCCCACCTTCAGTGAGAAGGATTCAGAAAACACTGGCTCATTTGGTTACTCAGGGAAATCTTTCTGGTTCCACCCAAGGAATACCTACCTCCTGTTGGAATTTCCTTCCCAAAGACACTAAGAGCAAGAGAATCCCAGAAGGGAACAAAAGATTTATGGGGGTCAGCTTTCCTCATACTCCTGATTCAGGGTAAATCAGTCACCTTAGTTTATGCATCAGTCTGTCTAATCCTTCTAGCCCTGTGGGTCTTCTCCACACCCTTGGCTGGGAAACTTTCTTCTTTCCTCCCCAGCCAGTTCTCACCCTTCATTATTCAGCACATGTTGAAATGAGCAGCACAGAATCTACCACTCCCATGAATGCTTTGTTTTATCACTGGGAGAGAGAGTGACACATTTGCCCCCAGCAGAAGGCCCCAGACTATCCTCCTCACAGGCTTCCAAGGGGAGGTCTATGCTGTGGATCTTCCTTTGAAATATGTAATGACTTAGTGTTTTCCACTAGGTTCCCTTGCATGGTCTATGCTTCAGACAATGATGACAAAGAGGTGTTTTTTTTTTCTTCCATAGGATGGTGGATTAATATGCTGCAATGCATTCACCATATTGTGTACCTGTTCACAGGACTTTTATTATAAAGGTAAATTCTTAGCCTAGATCCCACTATGACACTCAAAAAGTCCCCTCATTATCTCCCCAATGCTAACAAATTCAGAAGAAGAATAGGTTACTGGTTTCTCATTATTTCTAAGGGTAGTACTCCACATGGAATATCAAAAAGCATTTTATAGATGGCTCCTACTGCCCTTTAGGGGGACTTTCTTCTTTAACACCACCCATGCGTTATTTTAGTGACTTGTCTTCATCAATTAATACAGATAGACTGAAGACTAAAAATTGGGGTTTTGGCAAGGGTGAACAGCTAATAAAACATGTGTCTCCACTCACATTTTTGCCCAAATGATTCCTTTTCTGAGAGAGTGGTTTGGAACAGTGCTCGTCTTGCTAAAAGCTGCTGAGTTTTATTTTGCACTAATAACACCTGGCATCTTTATGTGCTAAGGATAAATTAAGCACTCAGTGAACACAGAGCAGACATAGCTTTCACCATGATGTCGCTTATTCTGCACTCATTATGTACAGAGAGAAGTCTGTGTTTGTAAAAATGTGTGTGTGGACATGTATGCAACTTTTCAAAAATATTAATAGCTTTGACCATTTTGATGATTTTAGGAAAAGACAACACTATTTCATATTAAAGTTAATATGGCCCAAAAACCACTTAGTCTAAAAAAATCTTATCTTGCAGACTGAAGAAACTGAGAACCAGACTAATTATTTTTGAGGAATTATAACACATATCCTATGAATTTGGTTTGAAACAAAACTAGAACTCAGGGAGTACAGCAGTGGTTCTCAACCTCCCTAATGCCGAGATGTATTTTCCTTGTTACAAAGGGGTCACGACCCATAGAGAGAACAGCGGGAGTATAGAAACCTAGTCCAGGGCACTTTCTACCACACTATGTTGTTCTTCAAATAATGAACAAATTATGCAAATACATGAATATTTGTGTTATTTTATAGAATTCTGAATTCATTTGTGAATGTTTCTAAGATCTACACATTCTCTCCATTTTAAAAATGTTTTATTTTGAATTTCTGGACTTATAGGGAAGTCTAGAATTATTATTGCAAAAATAATTCAGAGTTTTAAAAGCACATGCCTCTCACCCCACTCCCCCAATAGTAACATTTTAGATGACCACAGGACAATTACTGAGATCAAGAAATTGACAATTCATACTGTGTCTTTGACTAAACTTCAGACCTGATTTGAATTTTGACAATTTTCCCACAAACCTACTTTTTGTTCCAGGATCCTACCCATGATTTCACATTGCATTTAGTTGTTATTTGTTCTTAGTATCCTTCAGTCTATGACTGTTCTCAGTCTTTCCTTGTCTTTTCTGACCTTGGCACTTTTGAAGAGTGCTGGTCAGTTATTTTGTATTAATACAATGTCTCTCACTTTGACTTTGTCTGATGATTTTTTATGGTTGGAGTAAAGTTACCATTGGGTCTCAGAATGCCCCCCCCCAAATGGCACTCAACCCCCATCCCTAATGCCCTTGTCTCTCTAATCCTCATTCTTTTCTGAAGCACAGGGAGGGATTCTGTCTGTAATTTCTTAGCTAACCCAGGTAACTTATTTCCAAAAGAAATGCAATTATTTTAAGACACCATCCCTTAGCAATCCTTTCAAATAATCAGACAAGATTACCAGAGAAGAGAATAAACGTCATCTCCATCCCAAGATTTGTCATGTCCCCCCCCCCACCAAGGCATCTCCAAAAGATTACCAGGGAGACTTTATTTGCATAATGAGACAACTTTTGTTCACAGTGAATTTCTACCCCTTACCTTCCTACAGCCTCTCCCAGAACCTAGAGGGACTTTGTCCCAGACCATTGCTTTGTAAGCTCATTCATTTCCCCTAAAAATAATTTGCTTCACCCTTAAAATTTCCTACATGTCTCTCCCCCATTTTCCTCTCCCCCTGAGCCTCAACGATCTTGTCCTTCTTTGAGTGTCATATTTGCAAGACTCCTGTGCTTATGTGCACATTAAAAAACATGTAGCCCTTTTCTCTTATTAATTTTTTTATTGTCAATAATTTCAGCAAAACTTCAGAGAGCCCAGAGAGTAAGCTGCCCCTACATTACAAAAGGCTCTGAAATTAGGATACAACTTATGATTGATATATATCTTAGCTTAACAGATAGTACCTAATTTCTTTCTTTCTTTCTTTTTTTTTTGTTAATGGTACATGAAATAATATAATATCTTGTCTACAAT
This sequence comes from Galagoides demidoff, assembly GCA_963574575.1. Taxonomy (NCBI): domain Eukaryota; kingdom Metazoa; phylum Chordata; class Mammalia; order Primates; family Galagidae; genus Galagoides; species Galagoides demidoff. The sequence continues at coordinate 27,397 of CAUYQV010055715.1, forward strand.
ATCTTGAGATTGGTGAAATGCAGTGTATTTATATGTACATAGACACACATACATCAACATCCATCTGTCCTGCTTTCTGTTCAATGTTATGATTCCTTTGCAATGGAGTTGAAAAAGATTGTTATGTAAATAAAAACCTGGTAAGGATAGAAGACAATAAGTACCACAAGTAAAGAATATTTCAAGTAGTTAAGAAAACAACATAATTGAAATCACATGTTTGGGCAAGGGTGGGTGAGGCCACATAATGAAATTCTAACTAACCAACTCTGAAATAATTTGTTACATGAGACAACTAGAAATAGTTATTAGAATCTTCCTTCACAGGATATTATGAGCTTTCATGAAGTTGTGAAGTACTTTCTGAGTAACTAAGGCTCTATGCAGCAGGAGCAAAAAAAGTTGTGCTATAACATGTGTGGGGATACCAAACAAACAAAAATCTGTCAAAGGATGCCTCCTCTTCCTCCTGTCTTCCTCGTCCTCTCCCTCTCCTTCCTATTTTTCTTCATTCTTCTCCTTTATTGCTTGGTCATTTTTCTCTTCACACCCCATGTACCTGTTTATTATGAAAGATATTGCAAGAGATACAGATGCACAGATAAGTAGGCTGAGGTATGGGGAAAGGGGTGTGGAGCTTCCATGCTCTCTGGGGTGCACTATCCTCCAAGAACCTCCCTGTGTTCAGCTGTCTGGAAGCACCTGCTTTCTTCCTTCTTATAGTTCTCCTCCTCCTCCTCTTCCTTTTTTCCCCTTTTTATGCTATGGTTTCTTTCTCTATTTCCTTCTCATCTGTGTTTTTGTCCTCCCTCCCTCTTATACCAGTGCTCTTTCTCTTGTCTACTTACTTTTTCCCTTCTCCCCATACATTACGTACTAAAAGAATGTTCAATTTGCTCTGCATAGCCATAAAAATGATAATAAACATTTAGGAGAAAAAGTCTAAGGAAACCCAAGAAGCTCTGTTACCCAAATTGTTTATGATTTTAGTTGGTTGAAGACTGCCCTGTAGATAAAGCATATTAGGAGATGACTAGCATCCTGGTTCAATGTGTATTTTCCATCTTAAATTTACAGGATAGTATAGGACTCTAGACCACACTAATGCCTTTACTAGTATAATTCAGAAATAAAATTATAAGCCTATACCACCCTTAATTCTTTTTGTTTTTCCAACTAAAATAATTTCAGAGCACAACAGGTCGGGTAAATGAGGTAGAGATTTTCAGGTAGAGATCATTGGGTACTGTAGTACTGCGTTGGTATCCCAATTTCAGTGGAAGGGTGGGTGTCAGCTTAGAAAATCCGTGTGCTTGCATCAGCTGAGAGTTTTACAGCCTTTCCTGCAGCTGTCAGAAGTGCCCTGCTTTGCCCTTCCCTTGCACCTCCTCCCAGCAATGCTATTACTCAGGGGAAGGAGACCTGGGAGAGTGAAATGACTCATTATTCTATTAGGCAATGGGACACCTGAATTTTGATTTAGGCTGCTCAGACAGCCATGGTCCTGCCTTCCATGGCAACCCTGAGGCATGGGAAATCTGAGATTTAAAGTTGTGAATTCAGTATTGACATGAAAAATGCCACTTGTGTTGTGCTGAAACAGGCATGCTGATTATGTAACAGCTTCCAACACATTTCCTGCTGGTGGTGGATTTTGATTGACATTTTATGGGCCTTATTACTCTTGAAAACAATACTAAAAATGCCATGACAAGCTCAATGTGGAAATAGGAACACATGATCCTCTCCCTGCTGAACTAGAAAACAGCTTTTTGAAATTCTTCTTGGAAGAAGGTGGAGAAAAGAAAAATACATTCATGTAAATTCCCAATGACCAATCTCCTTTTGATCCCTGGGAGGGAAGGAATCCCCAGTTCTTAGAGCCGATTGGCAGGATCTGGTCTCCAGAACTTTTCTTGGGGCTTCTTGAAATTCACAAACAAATGTTGACTTTTAAAGTAGAGAAAGAGCAATGTAGTAGAGAAAGAAATACAAAAGACATCAATACAAAAGTCATCAATGGTTTGATAAATATTATGTTTACAGCAGTGACTTAGAGTTTTGGGGACTAATTACTTGGTAGAGGGAATTTATCACTGTAATAATATAGAGTTGGAAATTTGACAGAAACTCAGATCCCATGAATGAAGTTAAGGTGTTTTTTATTTAATACATACAACAAATTTTCAAAGATGGAAGTCAACAATATATAAATGGAATGTTGAATTTGTTTTAATTGAATCAAGTACATTAGAATAGCAAATACTCTGAATTATAATTCTAAACTCTTTAATTTACTTCTGATTTTATATAACTACGATACATAGATTACATTGCACACATGCCAATATCCCTGGATTCTGAGTGAGAGCTATCTGCTTTCTTATATAATTAATAGTAATAATAGTAACAATATGGAAATAATACCTAGATTTATAATGCTCATTTTTTAACTCACGAATTCAAACAGCCTGGTTTCTTTAGCCACTATGCTATGATTTTGGTATTATTTTTAACACATTGTTGACTGGCAATTTTATTCAGAAACTATCCATGTTACCTGGTAACTTAGGAATAGTCAACAATGTATTAAAAATCATGCTCAATTCGGCTGGCCATGGTGGCTCACGCCTGTAATCCTAGCACTCTGGGAGTGCAGGTGGATGGATTGTCTGAGCTTAAGAGTTCCAGGGGTGGCACCTGTAGCCCAAAAGGGTAGAGTGCTGGCCCCATATGCCAGAGGTGGTGGGTTCAAACCCAGCCCTGGCCAAAAAAAAAAAAAAAAGAGTTCCAGACCAACTTGCACAAAAGTGAGATCCTGTCTCTACAAAAAATAGAAAAGATATCCAGGTATTATCGTGTGGGTACTTGGGAGACTGAGGCAAGAAGATTTCATGAGCCTGAGTTTGGGGTTGCTGTGAGCTATGATGCCACAGCACTCTTGCAGAGGGACAGAGTGAGACTCTGTCTCAAAAAAAAAAAAAAAAAGTCCTGCTCAACTCAAAATGAGAAGGCAGGCGGCAGGTTTAGTGTTCCTTCCCCCAGGTTGAATGCTGTCTGAAGAGGTGAAGCAGGTGTAGGGAGAGTAGGTACACAGTGAAAAACTATCTTTGTGAAGCATTTTGAAGAAAATGTGCTGTGAAAATCGTGTTTTGTTTTGTTAAGTATTGAGGGATATGAGTTAGGGATCATGGTACAGTCAAGGCAGAACAATCATTTTTCTGGAAACACATGTTCAGTGTTGGCAAAGCTTAAGTTGTTTTGATAAACCTGTTTTCATGTAGAAATTACTATAAATGGTTAGCAGATGTTTGCTTTTAAAGAGGCTACTTTTGATTGGTCAGCAAGATAAGAGTTCTGTGTGATCATTAAGAAGCAGCTGGTGTCAATTTAAAAGAATGATGTTCTAGCCTCTTCTGTCTTGACCAGTCTGAGATCAACAACATCAATACTTGAACTTATATATTCAATATTCTCCATGATATCTTGAAACTAGTTGTATCTGAAAATGCATCAGTAACTTAACAACACAATGCAAAAGACCCTTATTTTATAGTTATAGTCTTTTGCTTTTTCTTAAAATGGTATTATTAGATCCAAATTCTAATTACGTTCAGCTTTGGGGTGGCTAATATATTCTAAGAACTTGTTTATAGAGTTGATAAATTTTGTCTAATATAAAATAGTGTACACTCAGAATTTAAAAATCTCATTTTACTTCAATAATATAAAGTAACTGAAAGCAAGGCTTTTTCTATCCTATTTAGACAAGTTTAAATAACGAAAATCTAAGAGCAAATTATGGTGAGGATAAAAAATATGACCCCTTTTTAGATAGAGCATATTTATTCAAATAGTCAAAGAGAGATGAAAATGTGTTATTTTTTTCATTCCCCATTGTTAGGAACTTGAAAAAACTAACTTAAGTATTTATTATTCATGGGGTAAAATATGATGAGACAAAAATCTAAAGAGATCTTTCTTTTGAGTATCTGTGGTTTAAAACTTCTTAAGTAGTAAAGCTGATATTGATGGGGTTATTTTAGATGCTACCTGTTGACAATGGATTATGCTTTTCCTTATCTTTTTAATTTCAATTATAATTATGCCAGGTCCACTAATATTAAGTGTCTGCATTTCTTTAACCAGAACTGGTTAAGATATAGAACACATCCAATTTCCCAGAACACTTCTTCATCCCACTTCTCATTTCACGCCCTCCTCCCATAGTAAGCAACTGTCGTTTTGAGCTGTCACATGCATTAGTTTTGCCTATTCTTGAGCTTCAGGTACATCCTATCTTAGATCTTTTGAATCTGAAATCTTTTGCTCAATGAAACATTTTTTAGTTCATCCATGTTGCTCCATATACAAGCAATCAAAAATACTACATAGTATTCCATTGTATATAAATGCCAGTATTCATTTGTATACTATTTTGTTGATGGACGTTTGAAGTTTTTCTTGTTCATAGTTTAGCTAGTATGAACAAAGCTGCTAAGAACATGTCTTCTGGTGAGCTACTGCATTCACTTCTCTTTGGTATACATATAGGAGTGGAATTGCTCAGTCATAAAATTGCTTAGAAGTTTTAGCATTCTGGTGTGTATTGATATCTCATTGTGGTTTTAACTTGTGTGTCCCTGAAAAGAATTATATTGACTACTTTGTCATATCCGTACCAACCATTTGGACCTCTGTTTCATCAATGCTTCTTTAAGTTTTTGCTCCTTTTAAAATCAGATTTTTTTCTTATTGATTTTTGGTGGTTCATTTTATACTGTAGATGTGAGTCCATGATCAGATAAGGACTGTGAATATGATCTCTGTCTGTGTCCTGCCACTTCACCCTCTTAATGTCAACTTTTGGTGAACAGAAATTCTTTATAAAATGGACTTAAATAAAATTTTCTTTGTAATGATTAATGGTTGTTGGGCCTTGTTTAAGAAACTTTTGCCTATTCCACTTCTAGTTTTATTTATCCAGTTCTCTTCTATGCTAGGACTTTTTAGTTCTGTGAGCGAAGTCTTTGCCTATTTTATTCATATCTTCTTAAGCAAAATATTTTGAAAAAAAGTCAGCCTTCCTAATGACTTAGGGTCCCCATTGTTAATAGTAATTACTACTGTTCAAAAGCTACTATAGGCTCGGCACCTGTGGCTCAATCAGCTAAGGCGCTAGCCACGTACACCTAAGGTGGCGGGTTCAAATCCCCAGCCTGGGCCCGCCAAACAACAATGATGGCTGCAACCAAAAAATGACCGGGCCTTGTGGTGGGTGCCTGTGGTCCCAGCTACTTGAGAGGCAGAGGCAGGAGACTCGCTTGAGCCCAGGAGTTGGAGGTTGCTATGAGCTGTGATGCCATGGCACTCTACCCAGGGGGATAGCTTGAGTAACCCACAAAAAAAAAAAAAAAAAAAAAAGAAGAAGAATCTTCAAGTAACTTTTAAAGGTGAGCCTTAATTTTTAGATGGCTTGGAAATTTTATAACTTTTTTTCTTTTTTTAATTTCAGGATATTAGGGGGAAACAAATGTTTTGTCTT
>CAUYQV010055722.1:0-73743 GCA_963574575.1 Galagoides demidoff
GTGAGCATTGTGGTGGGCACCTGTGGTCCCAGCTACTTGGGAGGCTGAGTCAGGAGACTCACTTTGAGCCCAGGAGTTGGAGGTTGCTGTGAGCTGTGATGCCACAGCACTCTACCCAGGGGGATAGCTTGAGGCTCTGTCTCGAAAAAAAAGAGCAACCTAGTGCGGTGGCTCATGCCTATAACCCCAGCACTGAGGAAGGCTGAGGTGGGAGAATTGCTTGAGCTCAGGAGTTCCAGACTTGAAACTTGTCTAAGGGAGAGTGAGACCCCCGATTCATTAAAAAAAAAAAAAAATGGCTTGGCGCCTGTGGCTCAAGTGGCTAAGGCACCAACCACATACACCTCAGGTGGTGGGTTCGAATCCAGCCCAGGCCTGCCAAACAACAATGATGGCTGCAACCAAAAAATAGCCAGGCATTGTGGCAGGTGCCTGTGGTCCCAGCTACATGGGAGGCTGAGGCAGGAGACTTGCTTGAGTCCAGGAGTTGGAGGTTGCTGTGAGCTGTGATGCCACAGCAGTCTACCCAGGAGGACAGCTTGAGGCTCTGTCTCAAAAAAAAAAAAAAGAAATACCCAGGTGGACACCACAGTGAGTACCTGTAATCCCAATGGCTTCTGGCTTCCAGAGGCTGAGGCAACAGGATACGCACAGCCTAAGTGTGACATTGCGGTGATCTATGACACTACTGCACTCTGCTCAGGGCATAGGGTAGGACTCTGTTTCAACAACACCACCACCAAAAAGCAAATAAAAAGAAAGAAAAAGGCTTGGTGCCTGTAGCTCACTGGCTAGGATGCCAGCCACATACAGTGGGGCTGGTGGATTTGAACCCAACCCAAGCCTACCAAACAATGGCAACTACAGGGAGGCACCTTTGGTTCAGTGGGTAGGGCACCAACCCCACATGGCAGGTTCGAACCCACCCAGGCCATCTGCAACAAAAAATAGCCAGGCGTTGTGGCAGGTACCTGTAGTCCCAGATACTCAGGAGGCTGAGGCAAAAGAATCACCTAAGTCCAAGAGCTGGAGGTTGCTGTGAGATGTGACACCACGGCCGAGGGTGATAAAGTGAGACTCTGTCTCAAAAAACAACAACAACAAAAAAAAACGATGACAACAAAAAAATGGTCAGGCATTGGCTCAGTGCCTGTAGCTCAGCGGCTAGGGGGCCTGCCACATATACCAGAGCTGGAGGGTTGGAATCCAGCCCAGGCCTGCCAAACAATGACAACTACAACCAAAATAAAAACAACCAGGCATTGTGGCAGGCACCTAAAGTCCCAGCTACATGGGAGGCTGAGTAAGAGAATCACTTAAGCCCAAGAGTTTGAGGTTGCTGTGAGCTGTGATGCCATGGCACTCTACCCAGGGGGATAGCTTGAGGCTCCGTCTCAAAAAAAAAAAGAAATAGTCTCGGCGTCTGTGGCTCAAGTGGCTAAGGCGCCAGCCACATACACCTGACGTGGCAGGTTCAAATGCAGCCCAGGCCCACCAAGCAATAATGATGGCTGCAACCAAAAAATAGCCAGGCGTTGTGCTGAGCACCTGTAGTCCCAGCTACTTGGGAGGCAGAGGCAGGAGACTCACTTGAGCCCAGGAGTTGGAGGTTGCTGTGAGCTGTGATGCCATGGTACTACTCTACCAGGGTGACAGCTTGAGGCTGTCTAAAAAAAAAAAAAAAAAGAAAGAAAATAAAACTTCTTTTTAAAGAATAGTAACAGGGCCGGGTGTGGTGGCTCATGCCTGTAACCCCAGCACTTGGGAGGCTGAGGCAGGTGGATCACCTGATCTCACAGGTTCAAGACCAGCTTGAGCCAGAGTGAGACCTCTCTCTAAAAATAGCTGGGCATTGTGGTGGCACTCTACCAAAGGCAACATAGTGAGACTCTGTCTCAAAAAAAAAGAAAGAAGAATACTTATTAGGAACCAAAGGTTTTTTCAGAGTTCTTTTTTTATTTTTTATTTTTTTTCTGAGACACAGTCTCACTGTGTCACCCTGGGTAGAGTACTGTGGCATCACAGCTCACAGCAACTTCAAACTCTTGGGCTTAAACGATTCTTTTGCCTCAGCCCCCCAAGTAGCTAGGACTACAAGCACCTGCCTCAACGCCTTTTTTTTCTGAGACAGAGTCTCGCTACATCGCCCTCAGTAGAGTGCCCTGGCATCACAGTTCACAGCAACCTCAAACTCTTGGGCTTAAGCAATTGTCTTGTCTCAGTCTCCTGAGTAGCTGGTACTGCAGGCACCCTCCACAACACTCGGCTATTTTTTGGTTGTAGTTGTCATTGTTGTTTAGCAGGCCTAGGCCAGGCTCAAACACCCCAGCCCCAGTGTATGTGACCGACACCCTAACCACTGAACTATGGGCACTGAGCCAGCTTTTTTTTTGTTTGTTTTTTGTTGTTTTTTTTGAGACAGAGTCTCACTTTGTCACCCTCAGTAGAGTGTCATGGCTTCACAGCTCACAGCAACCTCAAAATCTTGGGCTAAAGCGATTCTCTTGCCTCAGCTTCTCAAGTAGCTGGGACTACAGGTGCCACCACAATGCCTGGCTATTTTTTAGAGACTGGGTCTTGCTCTTGCCCAGGATGGTCTCAAACTCTTGAGCTCAGGCAATCACTGGCCTCACCCTCCCAAGTGCTGGGATTACAGGCGTGAGCCACCGTGCCCAGCACAAAATGCCATTTTTGATGGAGGCTGAGAAGTCCTATGAGGAGCAATTTGCAAGCTGGAGACACCAGATGCAGGTGGGGGACCTGGGAAGCCAGTGGTGTGACTCTCATTCCAAGGCTGAAGGCCTGAGAGTCCAGGGGTTGCTGATGTAAGTTCTGGAGTCTAAAATCAGGGAAGGCTTGGACAATCACCTAGCTACAGGGAGGTTAAATGTGAGAAGTTGTAGAGCAGAACATGAAGGAGCAGAGATCAACTCCCAAGAGGCTTGGAGTCCAGCAAGAAGGGTAGGTGGGTTAGTATATTTCTCCCTCACATCTATGGTAGTCAGGAGACTGGAGAGCTCTTTTACCCTCCCAAGCCTGAAAACTGTTACTGCCAGTGAACTGGGAGCTTTCTGAGGACAAAACACCAAGCTGCAGGTGCTCTTGGGGTCACTTCCTGGTACTGCAGACCTGAGCCAAGATGGCAGGCACAACATTGCTTCTCTACTCACTGTGTAACTTTATCCTCTCTAAGAGGCATGGACCCCTCAGTTTTCTCCTCACTTATTCTGAGTGACTTATTCCCAAGTCATTCTCCAAGTCCAGTTTGGACTAAGGGAGCCAGAGGGGGCCACAGTGCCTGGACATTCTAGGTGGGCTACCTCCTAGAAAGAGGACCAGAGAGGGCCAGAATGTGAGCTTCCTTCCACTCAGATTCTTTTTCTGGCCTTCTCTTGCCCCACACATGGCTGCTAAGAGACAGTTGAGCCAAGGCCCTCTGTGGGTGTATCCACCACACCAGAGCTTCCACAGAGAAGCTCAGACCTTTACTCTACAGGTCCTGCAGCAGACTGAGGGATGTCCAGACTGAGCGCTCCCTGCTCACTAGTCCTCCCTGGTGCTGCCTCAAGGGGACTCCACCAGAACAGGGCATACTCCAATGCGGAGGGACACTGATACTGCCTAAGCATGCATGATAACTCAGAACCAACACACTTCTCCCTGACATGGTTAAGGATTGATCTTTAGAGAACCAGAGATGGACCCACAGCCAGATCAGGTACCCCCAGGTCTCAGTTGCATTCCTGAGGTCAAGGAGGAGGTCTGGAGAAGGACAAGACTTAGATGTGGGCAGATGGCAGAGAGTCCAGTGTGGATCCCAGCAAGGACGTGCGTGCAGAACACCCACCCCCACAGAAGGACTAGGTCTGCTTCAGACCTCCAGACTGTGGGTCCCCCACTGCCACTTCCACAGCAGACTTTCTGTATGGGTGGGGCCATGGCAGCTCCTCTCTGGGCTTTGCTTGGAAGCTGGGAGCAAATTTTTGACCCTGCTTAGAGACAGAGAAATCTGGCCAACTTTGGAGCCTTAGGGCAAGGTCATCCCACCTGAGCATGTCTGACTTCCTGCTTGTGTTGCACAGAGAGTAAGGACTCCCTGTAGTCCAACCATTCCCCCACTCCACAATCAAGAACTCATCCTGTGGGACGGAGCAGTCACAGGACCTCAAAGCAATACCACAGCTGTTCCTTCTGGCTGGTGCCATCTATGACCAGGAGGTCAATCTGCATGCCGTATACAGAATCTACTGACTCATTCACACAGGGTTTGGTTGAGCCTCACCCACAAGCACCACCTACTATCTCAGAGATTAGACTAGACATACTGTTATCTAAATAAAAGAAAATCCGAAAATAAGAATGTAAAGTTGCTCCAGATGAGAAGGAAGCACCAAAAGATCTCCAGATATATGAAAAGTCAGAATGAAAGGGCACTGCCAGAAGAAAACAGTAACACCATACCAACCAAAATGAGAATACTGAAATGAATGACAATTTCAAATATGGATTGTAAGGAAGCTCAACGAAGTAAAAGAGAAAATAGAAACCCAACACATGAAGCCCACAAAAAACATACACAGGAAATGAACGAAAAATTCACTAAAGAAATCTAAGTATTAAAACAAATCAAGCAGGCCGGGTGTGGTGGCTCACGCCTGTAATCCTAGCACTCTGAGAGGCTGAAGTGGGTGGATCACCTGAGCTCTTGGGTTCAAGACCAGCTTGAGCCAGAGTGAGACCCTGTCTCTAAAAACAGCCAGGGCTCAGCGCCTGTGGCTCAAGTGGCTAAGGTGCCAGCCACATACACCTAAGGTGGTGGGTTCAAATCCAGCCCAGGCCCGCCAAACAACAATGACGGCTGCAACCAAAAAATAGTCAGGTGTTGTGGTGGGCGCCTGTGGTCCCAGCTACTTGGGAGGCTGAGGCAGGAGACTCGCTTGAGCCCAGGAGTTGAAGGTTGCTGTGAGCTGTGATGCCACAGCACTCAACCCAGGGGGACAGCTTGAGGCTCTGTCTCAAAAAAAAAAAAAAAATAGCCGGGCATTGTAGCAGCACCTGTAGTCCCAGCTACTCAGGAGGCTGAGGCAAGAGGATCCCTTAATCCCAAGAGTTTGAGGTTGCTGTGAGCTATGATACAACAGCGCTCTACCGAGGGTGACAAAATAAAACTGTCTCAAAAAAAAAGGGGGGCGGTGCCTGTGGCTCAAAGGAGTAAGGCGCTGAGCCCCATATGTAGGAGGTGAGGGGTTTAAACCCAGCCCTGGGCTTGGCATCTGTAGCTCAACTGGCTAAGGCACCAGCCACATACACCTAAGGTGGTGCGTTCGAATCCAGTCCGGACCCGCCAAACAACAATGACGGCTGCAACCAAAAAATAGCCGGGCGTTGTGGCAGGTGCCTGTGGTCCCAGCTACTTGGGAGGCTGAGGCAGGAGACTTGCTTGAGCCCAGGAGTTGGAGGTTGCTGTGAGCTGTGATGCCACAGCACTCTACCCAGGGGGACAGCTGGATGCTCCTGTCTCAAAAAAAAAAAAAAGACCAAGAGTTTGAGGTTGTTGTGAGCTATGACGCCAGGGCACTCTACCCAGGGTGACAGCCTGAGACGCTGTCTCAAAAAACAAATAAATAAAAAGGAGATATTACAACTGATACCATGGGAATGCAAAATATCATCTTTGAATTTTATAAAAATCTCTATGCATACGGCCAGGCGTTGTGGTGGGTGCCTGTAGTCCCAGCTACTTGGGAGGCTGAGGCAAGAGAATCTCCTAAGCCCACAAGTTAGAGGTTGCTGTGAGCTGTGTGATGCCACAGCAGTCTACTGAGGGCGATAAAATAAGACTCTTGTCTCTATAAAAAAAAAAACAACTCTATGCATATAAACTTGAAAATGTTGAGGAAATGAACAAATTCCTGGAAACACAACCTTCGTAGGCTCAATCACGAAGAGCTAGAACTCCTAAACAGACCAATGTCAAGCAAAATTGAAACTGAAACAGCAAAAAACCTCCCAACAAAAAAGTCTTGGACCAAATGGTTTCACAGTCAAACTTTACCAGACCTACAAAGAACTGGTACCTACACTACAGAAATTATTTCATAACAGAGAAGGAAGAATCCTCCCCAACTCATTCCACATAACCAAAGCAAGGAAAGGATACAATAACAAAAAAAGAAAATTCTCAATAAAATTCTAGCAAATTGAATTCAGCTGCATATGGAAACAAACCAAAACAAAACCCACCACAATAAAGGGGGCTTCATCCCAGAGATGCAAGGATAATTCAACGTAGGAAATCTATAAATGTAATTCACCACTTAAATAGAAGCAAAAGCAAAGACCATATGATCACTTTTTTTTTATTGAGATAGAGTCTCACTTTGTCGCCCTTGGTAGAGTGTCATGATGTCACAGCTCACAGCAACCTCAAACTCTTGGGCTTAAGCAATTCTCTTGCCTCAACCTCCCAAAGTAGCTGGGACTACAGGCAACTACCACAATGCATGGCCATTTTTTTGGTTGCAGTTGTCATTGTTGTTTAGCAGGCCCAGGCTGGGCTTGAACCCACCAGCCTCGGTGTATGTGGCTGGCACCCTACTCACGGAGCTAAGGGCCCCAAGCCGATGATCTTTTGATATATGCAGAAAAAGCATTTGACAGAATTCACCACCCTTTTATGATAAGAACTCTCAACAAAATAGGCATAATAGATGGCACAAATCTCAATATTTTCTTTTTTTTGAGATAGAGTCTTACTTTGTCGCCCTCGGTAGTGTGCTGTGGTATCACAGCTCACAGCAACCTCAAACTCTTGGGCTTAAGTGATTCTCTGGTCTCAGACTCCCAAGTAGCTGGGACTACAGGTGCCTGCCACAACACCCAGCTATTTTTAGAGATGGGGTCTTGCTTTTGCTCAGGCTGGTCTCGAATTCATGAGCTCATGTGATCCTCCTGCCTCAACCTCCCAGAGTACTAGGATTACAGGCGTTAGCCACTACACTCGGCCCGACACATACCTCAATATTATAAAAGCTATATATGACAAATCCACAGCCAACATCATACCAAATGGAGAAAAATTGGAAGCATTCCTGGTTAGAACTAGAATGAGACAGGCTGCCCACTATCACCACTTCTGTTCAACATAGTGCTGGAAGACCTAGCCAGAGCAGGTAGGCAAGAGAATGAAATCAAGGGTATCCAAATAAAGAAAGAAGTCAAACTATTACTTTTTGCTGATGATATAATCTTTTTTTTTTTTTTTTTTGGAGACAGAGCCTCAGGCTATCCCCCTGGGTAGAGTACTGTGGCATCACAGCTCACAGCAACCTCCAACTCCTGGGCTCAAGCAAGTCTCCTGCCTCAGCCTCCCAAGTAGCTGGGCCCACAGGTGCCTGCCACAATGCCTGGCTATTGGCTCGGCGCCTGTGGCTCAATCGGCTAAGGCGCCAGCCACGTATACCTAAGGTGGCGGGTTCGAATCCCCAGCCCGGGCCTGCCAAACAATGACGGCTGCAACCAAAAAATGGCCTGGCGTTGTGGCGGGTGCCTGTGGTCCAAGCTGCTTGGGAGGCGGAGGCAGAAGACTCGCTTGAGCCCCGTTTTTGTTGGTTGCTATGCGGTGTGATGCATTGGAACTCTACCCCGGGGGATAGCTTGTGGCCCCATCAAAAAAAAAAAAAAAAAAAAAGTGCCTGGCTATTTTTGGTTGCAGCCATCATTGTTGTTTGGGCAGACCTGGGCTGGATTCAAACCCATCACCTTAGGTGTATGTGGCTGGCGCCTCAGCCACTTGAGCCACAGACATCGAGCCTGATGATATAATCTTATATCTCGAAAATCCCAAAGATTCTACCAAGACACTCTTAGAATTGACAAATAAATTCAGCAAAGTCTCAGGTTAAAAATCAATGTATACAAATCAGTAGCATTCCTAAATACCAACCACAGTCAAGCTGAAAAACAAATCAAAGTCTCAATACCTTTCACGATAGCAACAAAGGAAATAAAATACCTAGGAATATATTTAACTAAGGAGGTAAAAGATTTCTACAGGGGCTCGGCGCCTGTGGCTCAATTGGCTAAGGCGCCAGCCACGTACACCTAAGGTGGCGGGTTCGAATCCCCAGCCCGGGCCGGCCAAACAACAATGATGGCTGCAACCAAAAAATGGCCGGGCATTGTGGCGGGCGCCTGTGGTCCCAGCTACTTGGGAGGCGGAGGCAGAAGACTTGCTTGAGCCCAGGAGTTGGAGGTTGCTGTGAGCTGTGATGCCATGGTACTCTACCCAGGGGGATAGCTTGAGGCTCTGTCTCAAAAAAAAAAAAAAAAAAAAGATTTAGACACTAGAGCAGCATCCTTCCTATGAAACTCTCCCATCCTCCCTGGCTTATCCAGGATTTTGCTGCATCAGTCTGTTCCATTTCCTTAACATACACACATACATCCCTTTCCACTTTCTTCCTTCAGCCCAACTACCAAGAGCTTCAAATCTTCTCTCCAACTCCTCTTCCTCCCCAAGCAAGCCAGTATCTTTCTTTTACTGTAGTACTTCTCAAAAAAGCATCACTGTCTCTTGTCTCCTTCCTTCTAAATTCTTTACATTGGCTCCTAAAGTGTAGGCACAGTTCTCCTCTAGAGAATCTACTCCATTTAAAGTTCACTGATACTGCGATATAGTAAATGGACTTTTCTTAACCCTTGTTCTGCTTGACCACTCATGTCTCCGGCCACCATTGTGTCTTGTCTCTTTCTTTTCTTTTCTCTCTCTTTCTTTTTTTTTTTTTTTTTTTTTTTGAGACTGAGTCTCACTCTGTTGTCCTGGGTAGGGTGCTGTGGTGTCATAGCTCACAGCAATCTTAAACTCTTGAGCTCAAGTCATCTTCTTTCCTCAGCCTTCTGAGTATCTAGAACTATAGGCACCTGCCACAGTGACTGGTTAGTATTTTTGTTTTTTTGTTTTTTTAGAGACAGGCTTTTGCTCTTGCTTTTGTTCAAGCTGGTCTTGAACTCGTGAGCTCCAGGGATCCTCCTGCCTTGGCCTTCCTGAGTGCTAGGATTACAGGTGTGAGCCACCTGCCCCTCCTGAGTCTTGTCTTCTCTCAAGCCAAGTTCTTATCCAGATTACACTGACTTCTGCACGGTTCCTCATTATTGACCATATCCTCCTTAATTTTTTTTCCACCTTTGGTATCTTCTCAAGTTTAGAGGCCTAGTTCTCTTCCTCTTTTTCTAACTTCTTCTGACTTTCTGATTTTCTAGCATGTTTTTATCTGCCCAACATTTAAATATAAATGTTCCCCAAAGTTTGCACCTCAGCGCATGATGCTTCTCACAGTGGTCTATGTGCTAGTCCATCAGAAATGCTATTTCAATAGTTCTCATAATCAGCTCCATGCAAATAATTCTCAAATAAAATGTTTGAGCCTTGAAATCTCTTTCAAACCCTCTGCACATCCTTCATGATTGTGGTAAAGCATAAAAAGCAAAGTATTTCAAATAGAACATGTTATCTTACATCTTAATTATATCTCTTATCCTTCCTTCTGTATGTCTGGTCCCAATTAATAACAATTCCATCATCTTAATTCCTATGATTTAAAATACAAATGTTATTGTCCACCCCTCTAACTCTGACCTATTCCTGGCTCTTGTAATCATTGACTTAACACTAAATATCTCTAAATAAGTACAAAGAACTGCCTCAAGTGCTGTTGCAAAGATCAATTATAAGATGGTTAAAGATGCCTGCAATTTGATGCCAGCCCTAACAACTCTGCCCACACAGTGACTTTTGTAATCCTCCACTTATCTTCGCTTTAATAAACTCCAATTCAAACCCGCATACTTTCCTATTGTCCATTGTTATTGCCTCACGAGAGGTTTCCCTCCCTCCATTCTCTTACCATATCCAAATGATCCTTCAGGTTGTTTCCATAGTTACCAATTCTAAAAGAAGTTTAATCCAGTTACTTGTCTAGAGAAAAAAATTGAAAAGCCTGCCATACCTCTCCACTATACTCAAAACAGAATCCAACTCCTGCCTAGAATATAAATCTCAATACAATGTATTTGTGCCCCTAACAAAGATTATTGAGCACTTAAGAGCTAGACACAACCACATGCTAAAGGTGCACAGTTTCTGCCCTTATGAAGTTGAAGTTGAGAACAATAGGGCCAAAGCAATTTTAAATGCAACATGTTAAAAAAAAAAAGGCTAGAACCATTATACAGGTGTGTATAGTTATAATTTTTTAAAAATCAGTTGATAGTAGTTCAAAAGTAATTCCAGGTTTTCTATGTTCTTCTTGGAAAACACTACCAGAAATTCAATTTATATCCTACAGCAACATCTCACCAAAAATATTTTCCTTTCCTGTCTTCTAAAATTCCCCCTCTGTACAAATGATTTAGAGCCTACTGTTTGCTAAATTCTTAAAATTCCTCCCCAGTCTAAAGCGACTTTTCAGCTTTTCTCTCCGGCTTCAAACTTATGTGTTATTTTTTTTTTTAACCAATTGCTGGGATGCTTCATCACAAAAGCAAGCCAAAGAACTGACCCTTTTTTGCAGCAACCTTTCTAGTCCTGCCTATCTATGCCTTTTGTCAGGATTATTCCCACCAAAAGCCTAGGAAATGGAGCTGGCAAAGAAATAACCCTACTTGAGTTAGAAATACACTGGGAAGACAACTTAGGGATGGTTCACATATTAAAACATTATGTCTTCAAATAAAAAATACAAAGACATTTCCTTGATATAGTTATCAGCACTGAGAGGGTGAGGAAGTGGGGCATCCCAGGCAGAGGTGGGTACCAGGGGGAGAAGAGGCCAGAATTGAACCTGGAAGAGTAAGTTAATGTATGGAGAGCGAAGTCAAAAGGGTATCCCGTTAAGAGACAGGTGACAGGATATACCTAGAAAACCAAGGCAGGTCCTCAGCTGCAAGGCTGGGAAATAAAACAGAGTTCCAGGTCTAGAGCCACAGAATGACATAAAAAGTGAAGGCAGCAGAGTGCCTTGCCTGGGCATGGATGCAGTGATGAGAGAGAATTGAGACATTCAGAAATGTGAACAGAGGGAATTTATTAATAGAGACCAGTGAAGTAGCCTAGCACCTACGAACTACAGCCACTGTGTGTGTGTGTATGTGTGTGTTATGTTTATCTTTGAAACCACAGGAGCAATGGCTGGTAACAGATAAAACAAAACTGAAGAGAGTCAAATGGAGGCTACATATATTAAGTGTTCAGGATCACCCCACAAAGCTGGAGATTTCAGATGTGTCAGGTTAATATGGGGTTATGATTCTCACTAATCTCCTAGATCCCAGATCTAGGTAGCTAATAAGTAAGAGCCCCTTTAAGTGAAGGACTGGGAGGCCAACCTCATTGGGATTCCTGTTTTAGAAGGGAAGGACCCAAAAATTCAAATGAAGTTTGAATACATTGTTTACTGCTTGCAGATGAACCCAGCAGTGTTTCAAGGACATGAAAGGGCAGAGAAAATAATTGGTTGATGTATCATACTTTTCCAGCATTATATCCCATTGTCTGTTTTTTAATTTGGTTTTAAATTTTTGGTATGTTTCTCAGGAGACACAGAATTGCCCAATACATACTTATTATTCTTCTTTTACAATACACTATTATCATCAGTATGATAAATGTATCTTATTTTTTAAATTTGCTTTGTATTTTGTACATTTTATTTTTTATTAAATAATATATAAATATCCATGAAACTGCTAAAGTTTATCCATGTGTGTAGTCTGTGAAGGAATTTTTAACGATTTAACAAATAATAAGCTCAAATCATCTGCAGAGAAAGGGAGAATTTTAGTGGATAAGGAAGGAAAATATTTCTTGTATAGTGTTTCTGTTGGATATAAATCAAGAATTTCTGGTAATGTTTTCCAAGAAGATCATGTAAACTTAACATCTGCCTATTATCTTCTCCCATAATGCCTCCAACTATCCCATTCCAAATAGAATACATATGATCTTGAATGTTTCTTGTTATGTTGTTTTTTATTGTATATATGTATCTTTAAACGATAGATTGTTGGATATTGCCTGCTTTTCAACTCTAGGAAAAGGGTAGAACATTTTGAAAGGTTCTTAGTGACTTATACTTTTCATTCAATATTATGCTACTAAAACCCATCCAAGTTGGTATGTTTAACTGTAGGTCATTTATTTTCATGGCTATATACAAATCTGCAGTGTAAATGGAATATTCAGCTCTTCTGTCATAGTACTCCATGGACACACAAACACCAGCCTCTTTGCCTTCATGAAGCTATTTATTTTGCCTTTTATCCCAGACAATGAGATGAAAAATATATTGGAGTTAGAAGACAAAGACAGTAGAAGATATTCTAAATATATCTAAAGATATAAAGTGAAAGATGGAAATAATGATTGGACGTATGAGGAATCAGAGCAGATAAATGGAACTATAAAAACCAGATGGAAGTTTTAGAACTAAGAAATACAGTGTCTGAGATGAAAAATTTACTCAATGGACTTAAGAGCAGATTAAACATTGAAGCGTGATCAGTGAACTTGAAGCTAGTTACATAAAAACAATTTAAACAGAAGTATAAAGAGGAAAAAAGGGAGGAGCTAAACCTCAAAGACCTATGGAATGATAATGAGCTCTGTATTATATGTCTAAACTTTCTCCATATAGTAACAAAGAATGAGGTGTGGACAGAAAAAAGTGAAATAACGGCCTCAAGTTTCCCAGTTTGATAAAACTTAGGATAAATCCACAGATCCAAGAAGCTTAACAAATCCCAAGTATGATAAACCCAAAATGAGAAGAGGCAAGTGGGGTATATCTTTGATAAGAATAAATATTTCATATGTGAACAGCACAAGGTGGCCTAGAATGTTGTCTTCAGAGACAGGATTGTTGAAGTTAAATGGCAGCTATTTCTTTAAACTTAAGCACATTACTTAATTCCCTGGTGCTTCAATTTCCTCATATGTAAGAAAATACATAAGGGTAATAATTATAATATTTAATAAGACTAATTGTGAGGGATTACTTGAGTTAATACATAAAAAGCATGTAGAGTATAGCTTTGCATATGTTAATAATTAGGAAATTTGGTTAAGAACACAGATGATATGTTTTGGGCCTGTTAAGCTATAGATAATTTATTACTACAAATTATACCCCCAAAATCTTCCTCTAGGAATTATAATGACATCTGAATTGAAAAATACCCATAGAACTAAGGTCCAATAAACAAGTCATAAATGCTTTGCACATTTTGGAGCAATATGTTATGTATATTTTAATAAAACTACTCTTTTAGATATGTTGAGTTTTAGAATTTGGAAGTGTAAGCATAGATAGCTAAAGAGAACAGAACTTAGAAAAGGCAAAGTGAATTCATTTATATATGATTCAGAGTTGTTACATCATCTACCCAACACCCTATCTCTCTCTGTTCCCTTTGTCTTCTGCCTCTAGGGAAGGCACAAAACTTATCATGTGTATTTACAGCAGGTTACATATTTAAACCCATCTATACCACTTATTTTCGCACTAGTTCAACTTCATAATAGTTCCCCTGAAACGTTTTCAAATAATAGAAGTTTGCTTTTGAAATTAGTGGGCCACTTACAAGTTTTTCAATAAAAAAAGTTTTGCCTGACTAAACTTTAATAATTTTCTAATGAAGATTCCAGTTACTTTTTCTAAAATGCTGATTCACTGAAAAATTTCCTTTATCAAGAACCTGAAGAGCACATTCTGGTACAAGGAGAAAGGGAAGACTTCCACTTAGTCATTGCATAGTTCCTGAGAACCCACTAAGTGCTTAGCACACTTAAGTGAACAACAGTGACAAAATATTTATTTGCTTGTTTTTTTTTAACTTACATTCTGAATGTTCTCAACTGGCAGATCAATGATCCTTCTTAGACAACTCCACAGAAAAAAAACTTGGTCACCGAAAAAGATTTCAAAGCATTTCATGGTTGATTTCTAACAAAACCATTTTGCTTCCTCCCGTCCAATGTTCTAAACGCCCATCCACCCGATATCCTTCTGCATACATAAAGTGATTACGTCTTCTAAAGCTCTGAGACCTGCTCTCTTTTCTATGTCTCTGAATTCATTTTCCTTTTAAAATTTTCCCTTTAATTCACTCATTTTGTATCTTAATCATCATCTCTATCTCTTAATAGTCATCATCTCTTATCTTAATAATCATCTCTATCCTCATAATACCTTGATAGGATCATAAGAATATTACATTAGTTGATAGTCAAAAAATCTGGGAGATAATTCTCTTATACTAAATTGCTTATTGGACAGGTTATTTGACCTTTTGAGGCTCAACTGCATGATCTGTATATTGAAAAGATTGTACCTCATGTTATCTAAGACACTTCAAGCAATAAGATACTATGATTCTCTGATTTTCAAACATACATTATCATTACCAATCTATCATTCATGGTCTATTTCTACAATCCCAACTATTAGGTACAATTAGAATATTTTCTTTTGGATGTCCTGTGGACTAAAATTTATTATACAAAAAGTCAAAGGAGCCTAAAATAATTTGTTGCCAATCTAAACGCACTGGCAAAACTCACTTTATGGCCTATTTCTCATCATTATTATTATCTAATTCCAACTCATTCACTTCGTTCTTTCAATCTCATGAGAAATTACCTTCCCCCATTGTTACTCCAATTATAGCAATCAATTTGTTTAGAAAGACAATTAAAAAAAAAGACTATGCATTCATCTACAAATCAAGCCAAAACTTTGATGGCGTTTATGAGAATTTCCAAAATTTTTTTAAATCAATGCCAGACTTAAGAAGGAAACATTACCATACATGCTATCCCAGAAGTGACATACTGATTTAGTTTCTGGATTTGCTTTTAGGATTGAGTTCATAATGAACTCCATTCCTGGAAGGTCTATTCCCTGTCTCCCTTTCAATCTTGATGCCGGATAGAAACGGATGGGAGTAAGATAGGAAGTAATGCAGGTCATGCTGATTATCAGAGGCCTTTTCCCCGGAGTCCAGGGTAGAAAAAGATGGGCTGTTGCAGTACGCGAGAGCTGGAGGGGAGGATGACCAGCAAAGCAGGGCAGGGGAGGATACTCCCAGGACTTGTCCCTTGCAGGTTGTATATTTATATCCAAAAAAAACTAAACTTAGCAGAGATCTTATTTAAAAATTTGAATGCATTCATTTGGTGGGAATACAAGTAAGTACAGCCACTATGGAAAATAGAATGGTGGGTCTGCAGAAGAAATTAAACTACCGCATTATCCAGCAATCACTTGGAATACTTTTAATGAAACAAAAAAGAAACCCAGATTTGTTAACAAAATGCCAAGTTACCACTTAACCTGTTTGTTGATGGCTCCCCAAATCCTGGCTTCCAATTTAAAACAGATAATAGCAAAATGTTTCTGAGGATAAGCTGCCTCAATACCAGACATGACATCCCTGTTATCTGGGATGTGCAGAGAAGAAAGGAAACAGAAGAGCAAACTCATCATTATCAGTATATATTCCATAAAATAATTTTCACTGGGAAATATTCTTTGACTATTCACAGGTACCTCCTACACAAAATTATGAAAATAAATCCCTTTTTAACATTTTTTTAATAACTCAAAAGATAGACCTGGTAATTGCAGGCTGCCCCAAAACAACCGAACAGTTGGATCTGACATCTGTCTTGTCTTCTTACCACATGTGGCCTCCCTCATCATTGTTTTGCGAGGTAACATCACTTCCAAAGTAGAATTTCAGGCAGGCATTGTCTCCTAATTATCAGTTGGCACCAGACAATGTGGGCAGATACATAAATACAGTTTTGCTGAAAGATGCCATAACAATGTAAAAACATTATACCTCTTGTACCTGGAGAGCTGTAATATTTTTCTTCTTTTCTGAAATAAACAATCTTACACAGCCCAGCAGGGATGCAAACAAAAATCACATAATACTTCACAAACATTTCCCCCTCTCTAAATGATAACAAGCAAATTTCGGAATGCTTACCTACTTGTGGTTGCTTTTCCTAAAGCGGGATGGGCTTCCATGAGAAAATAATCAAGTTATGATTGAAAGAATTTAGAAGGTTTTGAGGAGAAAAGTAATCACCTCATGTGCCTAATGTGAGGGTGGTTCAGCCTCTGTCAGCCGTGAAAGGCTCAACTACAACTTGAACTTTACCTTAGAAGTGAAAACAATGTAACCTCATCATTTGTATCCTCATAACAATCTGAAATTTAAAAAATCTCGATTATCTCATTTGTCTTCAGAATAAATAATGTCATTTAATCTTCATAGACCTCAACAAGTTAAAGGAGCAAAGAAGATCATTATCTCCATCTTGTGAATGGAAGACTAAGGCTGAAAGTGGTTAAATAGCCTCTCAAAAGTTCCATAGTCAATAAGGCATAGGGCGTGAATATTTACCTCTATCCTTCTGTCTCCCAAACTGGTATAATCATTTTTTGTATCGCATTATGCTTAAAATTTTCTCACAGATCCATAGTACATTGCATACAGTGTATGACCTTCATAGTGGGTTTTTTCTTTTTGCTTCTTTCTGGTGTTTATTATTATTATTTATTCAATAATAAATAAATATTGAGGGTACAAATGTTTATGTTGTTTTTAATTCTAAGGTAAAGTTCAAGTTGTAGTTGAGCCCTTCAGCCAGGGGCTGAGCTGAACACCCTCACATTGTGCACATTAGGTGAGATCCCACCAATTGCCCTCCCTCCTCCTACCACCCTGATGGGACTGTGAGAACATTTCTAAGAGTGACGAGCTTAACCAAGCACCAGACGAGTAGATGCAATAGATTCCTACCAAGGCCATTTCCCACTCCGAATTGCTGGGATTCCATAATAAAGTATCTAATAAGAATACAGGGAGGATTATAAACTAATTCTATCTAGACAGCTGACCAAGGGAAAAGACAGTGAATAAAGCAAAGAGAATAGCATTGATTTTTTTTGGCAGCAATTTAAAGCAGCAATTATATATCATTTATCACCTATTACATTATCAGAGATTTGAACAATTATATTACTTAAGGCAGGCAAGCGTGTGAGGACATAGGCACCATTGTGTACTGAGGTGAAATTCAAATCAGCATAACCTTTTGGGAAACAATTATCAAATATAAAATACTCAATCCTTGCATCTAAGAATTTCACATCTAGGGATCTATCATTCAGAAATATTTATAGTATTATTTATAAACATATGTACACAATGTTTATTTCAGTCAAATACAGAAAAACCAAAATTAGAGTCAATGTGAATGGCTATGAAGAAAGGAAGGATTCGATGAATCACAGTGTATTTGTGTAACAGAATAGTTTGTAATTATTAAAATGAACAAGGTGGCTCTTTGGGTTCTAATGAGGAATAATTTCAAATCTAATATTGTTCAAGGAAGAAATGTGTACATAGTACCATCCTCTACGGGTTTGCCTAAAAACACCACCACAAAGCTACTATATGTGGTTGTCTCAACTCTGAGAAAGCTTCCCACAGAATGAATATCACAGAGTAGACAGAAGAAGAAAAGAAGGGATTCAGGGCAAGATTTGTACATTTTAATGGGACATTTCAGAACTATTTAAATTATTTTGGAGAACACATTTACAACTTTTGTGACTTTTTTGGATCTGACATAAATTTAAAACCTCATGTCTTCTGTAGTCAGTGTTTCCTGTCTGACAATCTGTAAGGATTCTGCAAATTGTCAAATTAAGTAACTTTTATGCATTCCTGAAAACACTAACATTCTCTTGAGCCAAAAGATATCAATGCTGAGACAAGACCAAAGCCCTCATTATACCTTATGTAGGTTGGTTCATTTTCTTCTATGTATTGTTTATATTTTTATCATATCATCGCTTTGTACTCACAAGAAATGCACAAACAGCAAAATGAAAAATTAAATAAAACAGAGAACAATGGGGCCCAAGCCT
The DNA here is from genome assembly GCA_963574575.1 of Galagoides demidoff. Classification (NCBI taxonomy): domain Eukaryota; kingdom Metazoa; phylum Chordata; class Mammalia; order Primates; family Galagidae; genus Galagoides; species Galagoides demidoff. The sequence continues at coordinate 18,003 of CAUYQV010055722.1, forward strand.
AACCTTAATTAATAGTAATTGATGTTATCAGCAGGGTGTTCAGTGAGTCTTGCAAAGGAGGCCCTGGAGAAAATCCTCCCAAAGCAGTAAACATTAATGTGGGGTTCCAGACACATTGCTGTTACTTGCCTAGGCTCATTTGTTGCACATCAAAAGCATTTGGGTCAACTATGCCAGCTTCCCTGGGTGAGTCACAAGAGATTATATAAATTGTTGGTCATGCTGTAAAGCTGTGTGTAAACGCATGCTTAAAATAAAACTTATCTCAGGGAATAGGCATTTTTTATTTTTGTTGTTATTGTTGTTGCTTTCCCAACTTCTTCACAATTTGAGTTTGACTTTAAAATGCACCATGAAAGAAAAAAGGAGCCTTAACATAATTGTATTAAATATTTAATAGCCAATTAGACTCCCTTAATCTATTGAGTTACATGTCAAGACATCCAGTGTAACATAGTATAAATGAGTACTCTCCACAATGATGAAATGACATGTTGCAGTTACATCACTCTCTCATTGTTCTCTATTCCATCTGAAGAAGGACTCTTCATATTATAAATGCTTTGCAGCATTACGCTGCTACACAATTAGTCGCCCTAGTAGAACTATGGTTCTTTCTCATTACAAATGTCAATAATTTAAACATGATTTGAGTAGTTTGAGTTCCATCATGTAAATAAAATTAGATGTTTTTCATTATTACATCTCTGAAAAACAAAGTTTTGCCAAGCGACTAGTTGAATTATCTGAATGAAATATTTCTGATTGTTCTCTGCTCCAGCTTTGGAATCCCACCCTGTTTCTCAAGCAGTTGTCTGCATCCTCTCTACAACTTCTCACCATAATACAGTAGAAACCATAGCCTAAAACCCCCTGACTCAAGGCTATTTTCCTTTAATGAGGACTGTCAGGATAGTGGCTCAAGAGGTCCCCAGACTACTGCAGACAGGGGAGCAACTTAGGAGTCTGTCATTTTGATACTATTTCCCAGGAGTTTCCCTTTTGAATCCCTCTCTTTGGAGATACTCTGTCCTGTTCTCAATTTCACTTCCCTGGCTTAATTTCTATCTATTTATTTTCTTTATTAAGATAAAAGTACTCTCTTCTCTCAGAGTCTTTGTGATTTTTCTAATTTCTCTTTTCCTTTTCTTCTCATTTGAGAATATGATTAGGTTTTTTAGTGCATTCCCCTCCTTTCCTGGATACAATGTCCTGAATATTTGTTCTTCATCAAGACAGGTTCTCAGAAAAAGTATTTCCTCCATGTTCACACTGTGACACTCTGGGCTGGAGTATTAACTTGCTTGGATACACATGTCAGTCTTGTGTTAAAATCTAATGACCTCAAAAAAAAAAAAAACAATCTAAAGGCCTCTCTCCATGTCCATCCAATGCCAGATATTTTATATAAATGAGACAGATTATATGATTTTTTTTCTCAGGGAAACTGCTTAGTGGAAATGTACAAATACCATTTAACAGTTAATGGGTACCTCCCGATGTCAGGTATGTTCACATATGCTATCTCACTTAATCTTCCTGTTACCTCTCTAAATTAATTATATTGTCTCCAGTAAGCAGATAATAAAACCTGGAGAGGTCATAAAACTTACCAGGATCACACAGTAACTGAGCTGAGATTCAAGACCAGGGCTTCTAAATTTAGGTTGAGTATTCGGTCTTCTTACCATGTTCCCAATCTCGTGGCAAATATTAAAAACAGAAATTAAATATGAGGGTTCGGTTCCTACCCTCATCTGTCAGGTTTTGTGTTTTTATCTTGACCTTCATTCCTCCATGCCTTAGCTTTTCCATCAATAAATTATTTGTCACTTGATGGAAATCATAAAAATAAATTTTGTTCATGTGCCTTTGGCCTAAAAATAGTTAGAATACATATAGTGAGAATTAATCAATGCATTTGGGAAGAATCTAATGTGTCATTTTTCTGGGAGACAGTGTGAAATATTCAGAATGCATTCACAGTAGGCAGGGAATTATATATATCTCTGAAAGAAGAAAATGTAATTAGTAAGTGCAAGAGGATCTGGTAGAGATGGACCCATTTAAAATATTTCCAAAAAACCTGATTATCTATGATCTAATGACTACTATAGAGTTTGTTATCACTGACAGAAGGAGAGTTTTTTTAGGAGGAGTTTTTTCTCCTTTATACTGTTTTGATGCAAATGAGAGAAAGAGGAAATACAAGTGGTAAAATCTCTGGTCAGAATTGGAAGGAATAATACCACCATATGCCTCACTCCTGCCCTAGGGAACACTGACAAACTTTGGAAATGAATGTGTGACAAAGAACGAAACCCAGCAGTAGCAACTGGCTTGGAAATTTACCAAACACGTCTTTGCTCTCTCTCCATCTGACACAGGTGAATGGTAATAATCTCAATATGTCGGTTCTCTCTCTTTATCAATATGATGATTTAACTCTTTACTTATGATCTTCACGCAATAGAAGAGGCTTTCAAGATCCCATGTTTTTAATTTGATACTAAGCAAATAACTTCATCTGGGGATTCTCTTTCCCAAACTGTCTCCTTTCTACTTTGACACTGTTTATGAACCCTGGGAATGAATGGCCTGGACACGAATTCAACAGAATTGCCTGAGAGGATTATATCACAGCCAACTTGCTCATCATTGTATTTCCATCCCTGAGCACAGAATATGGCTCAATGAGAGATGTGATGAGTCAAGTCGTTTTTTTAAACAAATTCATTGTTATTTTGATGAATCTCCCAGCTTCATGAGCTTAGATGGTGTTACTGTGGCTTAACTTCAGCTACTTACCCGGATCTTCTGTCCATTTTACATATCCTGCCCCTTTTCATGCCGGGGAGTCCAGAAAGGTGAGTGTGAGATAAAAGATAAATCTGATGAAGCTGAGGTAGGTGGGGAGGTGGTAGGCAGAGGCTGTGCTATGGAAGTAAAAAGAAAGGTCCTGTCAAAGAGGGAATACCGGGCAGGGTCAATGGTCTCAAGACCTAAGGGACCAGCAAGCCAGGAGTTCATCCAGAGGAAAAGCAGAACAGGGAGCAGTGGGTCAGAATGGGGGGAACTGGGGAGGTGATCAGGAGACCACAGAATCACTTGGCAAGGCTAGCTTGGCGAGTTAGATGAGTGGACCAGAGGTTTCTGACAGGGTGCTTACTTCCAGTTAGGACAGGAGTCCCTAGGCACACCACTGGTCAGTAAAGGAATCCTGCAGACATCCACTCCTGGTTAGAACAGGACATCTCCAGATGTACACTTCCTGGCTTTAGCAGGAGTTCTTCAGAGAATGAGACCTGTGGCATTTTACTTTGTCTCACAGAGTCACACTATGTGACTCTGGGTAGAATGCTGTGGCATCATAGCTCACAGCAACCCCAAACTCCTGGCCTCAAGTAATCTTCTTTCCTCCACCTCCCAAGTTGCTGGGACCACAATGCCTGCCTGGAGTCATTGCGCTGGGCCCATTTTTTAATTTATCCATGATTTTTCCTTAAATCTCTTTCTAGTGACTGATGCAGAGCTCTTAACATGATATCAATGCATGTTTACATTGAAACAAATGAAGCATGCACAGTACAACAATCACATGCCTTTATATAACCCATGTTATGTTAATGGTACTATCATTTTTTTACTAGGCAGAGATTTGAGTGTTAGAATTAGCTAAAGGGTATTATAGGTTATCTTAAACACTTCCAAAGCATTCAGGGCTGGTTTACACAAGTTACCTTTCCATGTGGTCAGGAACTTTTCCCTCAGGCTCTGAATGGTCACTACTTGTTTTTCAGGTGTGTGAGCCTGAGCTCTGTGTGTGTGTGTGTGTGTGTGTGTTTAAAGGAGACTAGAACAACAAAGACCAGCTATAGAACAAACTGGTGAATGGGACATCTTAATATAGCTATACATTTTCTGGTATTTGCTCTAGAGGCATGTAGCAGGTTATCCCATGGTTCTCTGGCATGTTGGACAGCCTAGTATATAATATTGACATGTTATAGAATTACTCAGCTGATTCATTGAACAACTTAGATGAATAGTTTATCATCTCAAGTTCCTTTCCTCTGGTGCAATAAGATGGAAAAAAAATTAGGCAAAGCAAGGGAATAAGAAGTAGAAAGGAATTTAAAATAATCATAATCCAAAAGATTTACTATTGATCTAACTTAAATGTGATTGCCAATCATATAATTGGATGCTTTGCTCAGTTATATTTTTAGATGAAGACTCAATGTACTAACTAAATAGTCATGCCGTACATTAAATAAACACATTAAATGATTAGGCTATTTAAATGTCACAGATGATGGCACTTACACTTGTCAACTTGGCCTTGTAAGAAATGGATCTTTATCTTGAATCTAAGGCATTTATAGGGGATTAATAATTGTACCTTACAGCATTTTGGAAGTAAAGAGATGAATATAACTTGTGATATCTAAAGCTTTATTAAATTTTAATTACTATTGTCATGGAAAATATAAAATGAAGAAATCTTCATAACAATCAAATCAAGATTAGAGATAAGGGAATAATAAATCATACAAGTTTCTTTATGAGTTTTGTAAAAATTTCCAATAATATTCAGCCATTTCTCCATTATACTAGTTTATACATAGGCATTCCTTTCCTTTTAGGAAGACTGGTTAACAATAATTTATAGTTCATATAATTCCTTAACTTCTTTGCTGTTATTAATTACATATATTACTTTATGCATTTTTGCTACCAAAAATAAACATGTCAAACATCCAGCAATATTACTTTGCCTGCAGTTGTTTTCTTTTTTTTTTTTTATAAAAATGTCCCCCAGTAGGTCTTAGCATATAGCTGTCATGTCAATGATACACATAGTAGCTAAAAATGAGCCTTTCAGAAGCATGATTGTGCTTCGCTGATTACAGCAACCTTTTTATTTTAGGCAAGGAAAACTCATGCCCTACAGCAAAGCAATCAGGACCAGACCCAGCAACGGCGGATGCAAAGTTAGCTCTACAAAGGTCTGCTTTGTGCTCGTCCCAGGGAATTTGTCTTACAAGGAAGATATCTTTCTGACATTCTTTAAAGTGGCAAAGGAGAAATCAATCTTAAGAGGATAGATAGTTCTAGTTAAGTTTCTTCCCTCAGGTTCCACAGCGGCTTCTCCCAGAATGTGCTCCACCACAGAATAGTTCCAAGAGCTCCTCCTAGGAGAACAAAATAATGGAGGGTTCTATTTTAAAGATCCAGAAGCTCTAATTCCCCTCAGGAATTAGCATTTTTCAGGCTCTGCAAAATCCTACTAGGAAGAAAATTGCTCCTCATTATTTGCACAGCATTCCTGAATGCGCTTGACTACAGAATGCTTTCATTACTTAACATTGACTATGAACAAGTTTTGGGACCTCTATATTACTAAAAAAATCATACATAGAACATGAAAAAGAAAATAAATGATCTCCAAAGTCAGCAAGCCAGAAATGCAGCACGCAGGATTAAATAGGCAAAGAGCTGCAGGGATCCAGGACCAAAAAGACTCAGATTTCAGAAGACAGTCCAATTTTCAGAGTTCTTCTAAATAAAATCTCAGAGAAAATCTGTTCCATCAGGGAGATGCACACACTCATGCACGCATGCACACAAACAATCTAGATTAGAAATCACATGTCTAATAACTGTACCCTCAGTCACTGACAGAGAAGGTTGTCAGAATTATCTAAAAACCTTTTAAAAAGATGACAGGTTGGGTCCACTTCATCTTCCATTATTTACTAACGTTTCACTGACTTATGTAGCCTAGGTGCAGAATAACAATATTTTTTAATTTTTTTTTATAAAGGGAAATTACAAACATATTTCACTTAGAAATGAGGATGCAATATCCTAAACAACATATTAACAAGTTGAATTAAAAATTATTGTTCAAATAATGCACTTGGGTCAAAATTAAATTTATATGAGAATTAGTCACTATTTTCTTTTCTTTTTTTTCCTTTTCCTTTCCCCCACCCCCCCCCTTCACTCTCAGACAGAGAGAGAATAACAATATTTATTTCAATCTTTTTCCCTCTTGCCAGCTCAACAAGGAATTGAGAATATTAATCACATCAAATATACCCATCCACATTTAGCTGCCTCTCCTCTCCTCTCCCCCTGCCCTTCTCTCCTTCCCCCACTCCTTTCTACTGAGACAGCTTGATCCTCTCTTACAGCCCCATTCTATATTCCTTACAAAGAAGGGATTGAAGAGGACCTTTGTAAATACTCAGAGTCTTCAGCAGTGACTGGTGATTCTGCTCAAACAGACTATGTCTAGCTCTTCCAACTGGTTTACCATCCTATTCCTTAGCATCTTACAATGAATTCCCACCTTACATCACAGTACTTGTTATTGCATCTTTACTCTGTCCCTTGATCCCAAATCTTTTTCCCAGAAGCAGATATATGCCAGTATCTCTAGAACTGCAGCTCCAATGGAAGCTTATTTACAACTGCTACAGTGAAAGCTTAGGTTCTAGAACTGGGGGTAATGTCAGAGCAGGCCCAGCTACAAGGTTGATATGGTTCTTACCCACTGAAATACTGAACTAGGGTTCCTAAATCACAACACATAGAGACATAGGCTCAGAACCTTATCTGGTGTTTAACCCACAGTGGGGAATAATGGGGTCTCTGTGAAGGCAGATAATTCAAAAAGGAAAGGAACAGGTGGACCCCTACCTTTCTACTTCCCTGTATGGTGCTAACCTGAACAATTTTGTCCCTGCCTATAACCATGAGCCCAAGCCTATAGCAGAAATGAGATGGGGAAAAAATAAGTAGATGAATAAGATACTTAAAGACACTTACAATGAAGGTCCAGATTTCCAACAAAATGAAATGGAAAATCTTTTGGGCTATTTGGCTGCTATTCAATTGACTCCTTAATTTTGGGGACTGAGCTTATTTTCATATTATACAATGATCCATTTATAGATTTAGATTAGTCATCTCATAATCTTTAATTTCTAGTATGTCTATAAAAGTTCCTTTGGAACACTCTATTTTGTCTTTCAAAGCATTTTGTGGCAAAATTCTAGTTTTAAAATTTTTTTGACCTGTGTATAGAGGTGATATCCAGCATTTATTTACTTATTTTTTTATTGTTTGGGATTCATTGAGGATACAAAGACTTAGGTTACACTGATTGCATTTGCTCGATAAAGTCCCTCTTAAAATTTTGTCCTGTCCCTAAGAGGTGTGCTATACACCACGAGTCCCCATCCACCTCCCTCCTCCCTTCTCCCCACTTGCTCATCCCCTTACCCCACTTCTTGCATTAGCTCATCTACTGCCTTCATATTAAAATTGAGTACACTGTATTCTTATTTCTCGATTCTTATGATGCTTTATTAAGAAGAATGTCTTCCACCTCTGTCCTGGTTAATACAAAAGTTGTAAAGTCTCCATCTATTACAATGGCTGCATAGTATTCCATGGTCTACGTATATCATGGCTTGTTAATCCATTCCTGGGTAGGTGGGCATTTAGGCTGTTTCCACATTTTGACTATTGTAAATAGAGTTGCAATCAACAGTCTAGTGCAAGTCCTTATGATAAAAGGACTTTTTTTCTTCTGGGTAGATGCCTAGTAATGAGATTCCAAGATCAGAAGGGAGGTCTAATTTGAGTTCTTTGAGGATTCTCCATACTTCCTTAAAAAGGATGTATTATTTTGCAGTCCCACCAGCAGTGTAAAAATGTTCCCTTCATTCCACATCCATGCCAGCATCTGCAGCTTGGAGACTTTGTGATGTGGGCCATTCTCACTGGGGTTAGGTGATATTTCAGGGTGATTTTGATTTGAGTTTCTCTGATGACTAGGGACAATGAGCATTTTTGTATGTTTGCTAGCAATTTGTCTGTCTTCTTTAGAGAAGGTTCGATTCATGTCTCTTACCCAATAATATACGGGATTGTTGGGTCTTTTTTTGTTGATTAATTTGAGTTCTCTCTAGATTCTAGTTGTCAAGCTTTTGTCCCATTTATAATATGCAATAATCTTTTCCCATTCTGAAGATTGTCTGTTTGCTTTGGCTGTGGTACCCTTAGCTGTATTCACTTTAATTATGTCCCACTTGTTTATTTTTGTTGTTGTTCCAATTGCCATGAAAGTCTTCTTCATAAAATCTGTTCTCAGGCTGATATCTTCAAATGTTTTCCCCACACTTTCTTTGAGGATTTTTTAGTGTTTCATGCCTTATATTTAAATTTTTTATCCATCTTGAATCAATTTTCGTCAAGCGGTAAAAGGTGTGGGTGCAGTTTCAGTCTTTTACATGTGGATATCCAGTTGTCCCAGCACCATTTATTCGATAGGGAGTCTTTCCCTAAGGTATGTTCTTGTTTGGTTTATCAAAGATTAGGTGGCTGTAAGTTGTTTCATGGCATGGTTTTCTATTTGGTTCCAAAGGTCAACGTGTCTATTTTAAGCCAATACCATGCTGTTTTGATCACTATGAGCTTATAGTGTAGCAAAAAGCCTGGTAGGTTTTGTTTTTATTACTAAAAATTGCCTTGGCTATACAGAGTTTCTTCTGGTTCCATACAAAATGAAGAATTTTTTTTTCCAAATCTTGAAAATATTATGATGTTATTTTAATGGGGATTGTATTGAATCTGTAGATTGCTTTTGGTAGTATAGATATTTTCACAATGTTGATTCTTCCCAGCCATGAGCATGGTGTGTTCTTATATTTGTTAATGTCTTCTGCTATTTCTTTTCTTAGCGTTTCATAATTTTCTTTGTAGAGGTGCTTCACTTCTTTTGTTAAGTATATTCCCAGGGATTTATTTTTTTTTTTAAGCTATTGTGAAAGGGATTATGTCCTTGATTAGCTTCTCATCTGCTCTATCTGAAAATAACATTGCAACTCCTCTTTTCTTCTGATTTCCATTTGCTTGAAATACTGTTTTCCATCCCTTGACCCTGAGTCTTTTGATTTGTCCTTCAAGGCTAGGTTTATCTAGTGGAGATGGCATATTCATAGCTTGTGCTTTTTTATCCAATCAGCCAGCCTGTGCCTCTTCAGTGATGAATTCAGTCCATTGACATTGAGAAAATGGATAGGTGTGGTAGAGTTCTATTTATCTTTTTGTGAAAGTCCCTTGTGAAGTTCTATCTTTTGTGCCATTATGGAAGCTATGTTTTGACCTTTAGCTCTGAGGTGTTTACTTTGCTGGTGGTCCTTTGTGGTGGTTAGTATTGAGAATAGGTCTAAGTATTTCCTGTAGAATGGTCTTGTTCTGGTAAATGATCTTGTATCTGTTGTGGATATACAAACACTAAGGAAATACTGCAAAAGATTTGATTTCTCCATTAGTTTTAAAGCTTAGTTTAGTAGGATACAAAATTCTGGGCTGAAAATTGTTTTGTTTAAGAATGTTGGAGGTGTATGACCATGTTCTTTTGGCTTGGAAGGTTTCAGTTAAAAAGTCTGCTGTCATCCTAATGGCTCTGCCTCTTTAGGTCAGTTGGTGCTTACTCCTGGCTGCTTATATAATTTTTTCTTTCATCTTGACTTTGAACAGGTTCATTACAATGTGTCTTGCAGAGGCTCTGTTTGAGTTGCAATGATCAGGGGTTTGATAACCATCCGAAAGGAGTATGTTTGGGTCTTTAACAAAAGAATTTTTTCTTTCATCTTGACTTTGGACATGTTCATTACAATGTGTCTGGGAAAGGCTTTGTTTGAGTCGAGATGACCCAGAGTTCAATATCCATCTGAAAGGAGTGTGTCAGGATCTTTAGCAAAACTTGGTAAGTTTTCATTTATGATAGTCTCAAGCAGGGCTTCCGTTCCTTTGGGACAATCTTCTTCTGCTACATGAATACTTATTCATCATATGTTTGTTTGAATACTTTATGGAGTCTTGTAGTTCTCTAAGCACCTGTTCTGCTTTCTCTCTCTTCTTTTCTGCCTCATTAACTACCTGGGTTAACTCAAAAACTTTATCCTCTAGGTCTGGGGTTCTTTCTTCTCCATGGTCTAATCTAGTTTTGATACTTTCTACTGCATCTTTACATTCCCTGATTGTCTCCTTCATTTCCTTAAGCTCCACCATATCCTTATAACCAGGGCAGAGATCAAGGGAGCATCTTGAGCCCTGAAATATGGGCAGGAGGGCTTGTGTACCCTTATAACAGAGGAAAACATCTCTGGATTGGAAATAAGAGGAAAATTTCTCTTTCCCACTGATTCTTCAGAGGAGACTGACACCAGTGGCATGTACTCCACAGTAAACTAGTGAGGATTAACCTCCCACAAGGAATCTGTGTGTGACCACAGACAGGAGGCCGCCCCCACACAAGTCTTGGGTTTCAGATTTCTCAAGGCTGCTTAGACCCTTAAAGTTAATAAGTATAGTTAGAATAAGAGCTGTCATGCTTACTCAGAGAAACTGATGATGTTTTTGTTCCCTTCCTTGGCTTACCTTCTGGGCTAATAAGAAAATAGCCTTCAATAAAAGCTGAGTAGAACAAGCAATCTGGGCCACCCACTGGACCCCACAAACTAGCAATGGACCTCTATGTTTCCAATCTTTGAAAACTCTATTCTGAGTATCCTGTTTCTTTATCTCTCACAGCTTCTAACATGTCTTAAAGCACCCTGCCCCAAGGGCAGGATTCTGGGTGCTGCATACTGCTTGAGTCTGCCCACTCTTCTAAGCTTTCCACTCAACGTGTAGCTTCCCTCAATGACTGAGAACTCCAGAAAGGCTTCCTTCCATCTCAGACCTATGGGTGGGGGGACGAAGAAATAAGAAATTTTTAAATTTTTCATGTCTCCAAGCAGGAAACTTGACTACAAATTAGAGTAATAAAATAAGCCTGAAACAGCACTGCTGGTCATCAATCTGCCATGCTTCTTATTAGCTCCTACTTACTGAATATTAGATTATGTTGCCGGTGACACTTTAGCTCCTTCCTGTGAACATGTTCTGCTGAAGTGCTACCAGAAAAAGATAATGTTCTAAAGGAGCTCACAGTTTATGTGAAAACTTTAACCTATTTATAATTTTAGTTGTTTATATTAAGTTTGTTCAAAAACACTAACTGTATTATTTTTTCAGTAGTTCCATTCCTGATTGAGTCATGCAATGCTTCGCCCTGACTTAGTAAGCTAAAATCTCCATCTCCTTTCCTCTTTGGTATCACAAGGATGTTTATGGTTCTTTAGGATTAATTGTCTTTACCCTAAACCCCAGACCATGGCTACGGAGCTGAATAACCAGCTGATGTCTGCATGCATGATGATTAGAGTATCAGATTTCCAAATATCCTCATTACAGTTTTCTGTACTTTAATAAGCCAAATGTTTTCAAATTGGCTTTCTTTGGGCCTCCTTTCTTGCCTATTACTCATGATCCTGACTGCTGAATTCTCAGATGCAAACAGATGTAAAGTTATTTTTTACTTCCCCTGTGGATAGGGACTATTGTATCACCTGGCTTGACTCTTGTGGAATCTGTTCTGGTCATGCTTTCTTTAGTCCACTTTTAAGCTAAGAAACAACATTCTTAGTGATAGTAAGACATAAGACAAATGTATAATGTTTGAGGGAAGGAGACTTCATGGATTTATTAATTTTGAAAAAAGATATAAGGGACATAAAAAAACTGAAGGAATCCACTTTTGATTATTTCATTCATCCAACATATATATATATTCACCCTATGCCAATCAAAATGGCAGGCATTAAAGATATATTGGTGCGTAAGACAGCCATGCTCCCTACCTTATGATGCTTATAGCCTAATTTAAATCTGTCACATACTCCTGTTCAATTCAATAAGGTGGATCAACTTGGATACCTGATTGCTTAAGCCCTCATTTTTTTTTTTTTTTGAGACAGAGCCTCAAGCTATCCCCCTGGGTAGAGTGCTGAGGCATCACAGCTCACAGCAACCTCCAACTCCTGGGCTCAAGTGAGTCTCCTGTCTCAGCCTCCCAAGTAGCTGGGACCACAGGCGCCCGCCACAACGCCTGGCTATTTTGTGGTTGCAGCCATCATTGTTGTTTGGCGGGCCCGGGCTGGATTCAAACCCACCACCTTAGGTGTATGTGGCTGGAGCCCTAGCCACTTGAGCCACAGGCACCGAGCCACTCATTTTTTTTTTCTTAATCTGACAAAATAAATAGGTTAAATTAGAAGGTACCAACTGGTTTTTTTTGTTTGTTTGTTTTTTTGAGATTTGGTCTCCCTGTGTTTTGCTGGCTGGTCTCTTAACTCCTAGGTTTAAGCAATCCTCCTGCCTTGGTCTCCTTGAGCAGCTGGGATCACAGGCATGCACCACTGTGCTTGTCCGTGAGATTTTATGCATAATGTTTTAAGAAAATTAACTCTGTCACAGAGTGAACGATCTTGACAGTAGATCTTTCCACACATATCTTGCTAGTTAACCAAAAGCAGCTTTGATTCTCATTAAATAATGAATACTTCCTCAAACTTGGATATAAAAGAAAAGTTTCTTCAATTGTAACAGGAGAAAATAATAGCACTGGCAAACCAAAAGAAATAAAATTCTTTTAATTTCACATGTAAATGTATCTGAATGTTTTACTTCTCTGAAGATAAAAACTTTAACATGTTATCTTTATCTAAGCCATTAAGTTAGGATCCAAACAGTGATTGATCCCAATTTCATGTGATTTTTCTGTATTTTATTAGCTTAGGATTATATTTTGAAAACATGTCTATTCTTCTAATCCTTTCTCACATCTATTTAGATAGGTCTACACAACAATGGATCTTCGAAGATGCATGTTGTAAAGCCATTTTCACAGAGATATTTTTATGTTGGAGACATGGTTGTTACTAGTACATAATAGCTAACCATTTTGCCATATTCTGATCTATAAGAAGTTACTGCTTCTCACAAATATCCACAAAGGGTTGGATATAGAAACAACTTGCCAATCCATACACGTACTAACCTTACAGTAATAATCTGGGGAAGGTCTCTGGATGCTAAAAAGATACATTGGGAATACTGCAAATGTCAAAACTCAGAGATAGCAAGGGGAAGATGAAAAGGGAAAATAAAAAATATAATAAATACCAGGAGTATTGAGAGCAACATTCCTCTGGGAAAACCATTCATGCTCTTTTCCAAAAAAGACAAATATTATTGTTCTCTTAGTCTTCCCTAAAACCTGGAAAATCTGTGATGTTTATATCAGAAGGTACACAAGGGAGGTTAACAAGAGTCACCTATAATGTGAACTAATTAGAGCCTGGCACACCCCAAAGGCCACAGCAAGTACTGAACTAGTATCTATTGGATGGTCCTGAGAATCTTAGGGGGAGCTGCAAATGTAGTGGAAAAGTCTGCTTAGCTTTTCAAATGGTAGTACTAAGGTATCCACAAGGAAGTGTGAAATTACAGTAGAACACAGGGAGACCTGAGCCAGAGATATGTGTTCAGAAATCACCTCCTAGGAGCAACTGAAGATACTCCCAACACATAATTAACCACACTGATAGATTAGAGTTTGACCGTAAGATAAATGGATGATTCAAAAGAAGCTGATAAAGCTCTGTGGGTTAGAGAGGGGCTGAGTGGAGTCATTAGGACAGAGAGCAGCAGGGATGCCCTCAGGTAACTGGAAGTAGGAGTCAGGCACTCTGGATACTGTTGACAATGACATGGTGATAGAATTCTAAAGACAACAAAGATAGCTGACTTTCTAAAGATTTTGCCTAGGCATTCTATAGAGAACACTTTCTCCACAAAAATAATGTTTCAAGACTATCAAAACTTAAGGCAGGATTAAAAAGGAAGCAAAAGCATAAGTCAAGTCTTAAGTGTTCTTTAGTTAATAAAAAAAATTGGGCTTCATCCATTTAATTCAAATTTTAAGTATAGTTATTTGTTATGGTCCCTATAATAGCCCAAATCCCAGAGAGTGCAGCTCTATGAAGCCAAGAATCAAGTCTCTAATACCCACGCACCATTGTATGCTCAGAGCTAGCCCAGCACATGGTGTATAGAGGATGATACACATAAGACTTGTTTCAATGAATGAATGAATGGGTTGATTTCTTATCAGTTTTGAAGACACACATATAGGGTAACCTGCTAAACTGATGTATTGTGTAAACTTACACCAAAGCCTGGCAATCTGAAGTCCTCAGGATTCTCTTGTTCTAAGTTTGAATTTGGATCTATCCTCCTGAAGATATTTTCAAAGATTAAAACTATTAATGAATATTTTAGAGCTTTCCATTTTTAAAGAAATCCCATGTCTTATCCGACTTCTGCTGTTAGAAATATTCTTAATGACAAAACACAAAAGATAAAAGGTAATATAATTAACAATTCATTATTTCTACTCCCACATGGAACATTCTATTCATGGTTTAATTTCATTTGAACAGAATTCTTCATTGCTTTTGCCATGGCAATGTCCTGTTTTCATGCAGGAAATATGAAACCCTCAGTTAGAAATGAAATACATATATAAGAATTTTATCAACCACTCTTTTTCACTTCTCAATTAAAGTTACTGACAGCAAATTTAGAAATTGTTTCAATCTCTAATTTACTGAGATAAACTATTTTGTAGCCTTTCCTGAGAATCTTTGTTTAAGGGATTTTGTCCCTCTAGTGGTGGGGAAAAACTGATTTTTTTTTTTCCCCAGACAGAGTTTTACTATGTTGCCCCCGGTAGAGTACCTTGGTGTCACAGCTCAGTGATTCTCTTGCCTCAGCCTCCCAAGGAGCTGGGATTACAGGCACCCACCACAATGCCTATCTATTTTTTTAGATGTAGTTGTCATTGTTGTTTGGCAGGCCCAGGCTGGATTCAAAACCTCCAGCTTTGGCATATGTAGCAGGGACCCTAGCCACTGAGCCAAAACGGATTTTTTTAAAATATTGTTTATTTTTTTCTGCTAATGTTTATATTTTTACATAATGGTCCTTTTTGGTAGGTTCTCCTTTACTTTCCTGACCAAATTTGGCTTAGGAATAATATAATATTCACTGGAAGGAGTTTTGTATGTATTTCTGGATATTTTAGGACATTTCTCATGCTCAGTACTTATAAACAGGAAAAAAATTGCAGCAAACAGCTTTCTGCCTTGGCTTTTTCTAAATACCTAATTAATTCACTTGCTGTTGCTGTATTTACTGCTTTTTAGAATTTCTTTCTGTCCCCATCTAGGTGGATTAAGGTTGGCTGATTTTTTTTAATCATTCTCTTCATTGAGAGGTGAACTTTATTTCCTCTCTATTTGGGCCTGGCTAGCCCTGGAACAGCTTAACAGTAGAGGGTGGTATAAATGGCACTATGACCTTTCTAGTCCTATCCCTTACAAGGTGAAAGATTCTGCTTTTTTCTACTTAGTAGGCCCACCCCTAGAATACCCCATCTCAATATCTAGCCACCATACTATGTAAGTGCCCCAGTTCAGAGACTCAGGTGTGAACTCATCCAGCATTAATGTCTAGCCAAATGAGTATGAAATCTTGAACACTGCATTCCAATAAACTCCTTTGATGACAGTATTCTCAGTCAATCTCCAGCGGAGCAGAAGAATCACCTAGCTGAGCCAAGGCAACCCATAATGCTGTGAAAATTATGGTTATTTTTTGAATTCATTAAGTTTTGAAGTGGTTGCTATACAGCAACAGATAAATACGATACCATCTCTAATAAAGGCCTGAATCCTCTCATCTTGTCCCTGTTTCCAGTCCAGGCTTTGCAAATTTATTAAACTTATTTATTTTAAAAATGTTTACTTAGAAATCTAGAATTTTGAACAAAAAGTCAAAAGTTACACATATTCCTTTTCTTGGAGCTCACAGTTTAGTTGAAGTTAAGCAATATCTGTACATAAAGCTAGAAAAACCATGGAGGGGAAATGTATAAGGCTAGGACTAGAAACAGAGCAAAAGAAGTCTTCATAGAAAATGGAATACTTGGGCAGGATCTTGATGAGCTGAGCAGGAATTTCTCAACAACTATTAATGGAGTCCATTTGCTAGGCACATTCAGAAGTGATCATTATAATTATGGTAATGAAACCAAATAAGGCAGACTATATTCAAAGGGGAGATTTGAGGAATGGTTAAGAGAAGGAAGAAGAACCAGAAAAGAATTAGGCAGTGGTATATTGTTGCAAGAGATGCAAGGGATATACTAACTCGGAATATGACCTTTGAAAAATCATCTTCACTAGAGAAAAAAGCTAACTCTCTAAGTGGAATCTCTATGGTTAGGGATGACTAATAATTATTAATAATGCAACTCTGGCAACAAGTGCAACTGGAATCATTATGTGATTAGCCATTGTTGTATTCCTGATACCTTCAAAAACATAGAAATACCCTACCACCCCAAAGCCACTGCTTCATCATGCCATTTTAACTTTTATTTATATGAAATAACCTCAATACTAAAGGTATCTCTAGTAAAATAAAAACAGAATTTTTATTAAATCTGTAGTCATTAAAACAAATACTCTTTTAAATATGCAGCCCCCAATTTAGATTTAAAACAAAAATTATCACTGATCTTTCTCTTTCTCTCTGTTATTCTTTAGAAGGTAACATCATGGAGTAAGATCTTGAGAAAGGGAAGTAAGACATGCATAATTTTATTACCCAAAGTATCAAGCACCAAGCTTGGTGGAATGAATGTGATTTACAGCTGGAGAATGTGAGAAATTGAGAAGTTTAGGTTCACATGTTCACTAAGCATGGTAGGCCCAACTGGTGGTGCCTTTGAAAGCTTTCGTGAAGGTTTTAAAGTAACATGAATTAGGAATACACGATAGAGAAAACAGAGGTTTCTCTGTGTTACATGGAAAAATGTCTCAATAGAAGAAGATTTCAAGGGACAAAATGGTCCAGAAAGGAGATTCGTATCACATAACTAGTTTTGGGGATTTTAAGGATTGATGATGGAAAAGAAATTTGGGCTGAATATACTATAATAACATAAAAGTCATCAATGTAAAAATGGTAGTTTAAGAACTGGGGGTAGGTGAATATACCCAGGGAAAGGCAGTAACATGAGATAAGAAATAGTAGAAGAAAGGATTTATTTTATACATGTCTGAATGCTTTCATAGGGTTGAAAACTGTAACTGTCTCAATACAGAATATGATTCACTCAGAACCAAAGAAGTAATGAATACTGTACATATAAAAAATTGCATGCATGCAAATATTTTCCCAACTTACACCAAAAACAGCCCATAGTTTATCTCTGCAAATAATACTGAGTGTAGCTAGAGGGAAAGTAGTAAGGTAGTGCATCTGAGATATTTTCAAGTGAATGATGGGAAAACATTAAATTTTCTCTGTAATCTGAAGGTCTCCCTGATCAAGCCTATTTGTGAAATATTCTTTCTTCTCCTTTGGCTACTTCTCCAAGAAAGGTCTTTCAACAACTTAACTTTAGAGACTGTCCATCCTCTTCACTACTCGTTTTTTTTTTTTTTAATTCCGTCCAACTACTAACCATTATGCCAAAGTGCCAAGAGATACAAGGCAAATATTTCATTCAAACGCACCCACTCTATAACTCTATCCTGCATCCCTGCTGTGCTGAGTTCCTGCTCAGCTCATGACTGTATAAAGATAAAGACCTTTTTACCCATCTCAACTTTACAATTCCTTCAGTAAGCTGTCAGGGTGGCTCTTCTGACTTACAAAATGAAAGACCTGTCAAAGCAGAAACTTTCTGCCTGTCAGTCTAAAATGTGCTTTTCCTAGTATTATCCCCTGATGTACTGCTCTAATAAAAGTGACAGGCTGTTTTGGTTACTATACCCTTGTAGTATAATTTGAAGTCTGGTAATGTGATGCCTCCATATTTCTTCATTTTGCTTAAGATAGCTCTGGTTATTTGAGCTCTTTTCTGGTTCTAAAGAAAGGGTAGAATTTTTTTTTTTTTTTAGGTTTGTGAAGTATGATTTTGGTGACTTGATGGAGATTGCGTGAATTTGTAAATCACTTTGGGTAGTATGGACATTTTAACAATGTTTATTCTACCTACACATGAACACACTGTTTTTCCATTTGTTTAAATCCTCTGCAATTTATCCCCTCAGAGTTTTGTAATTCTCCTTGTAGAGATCTTACCTTACCTCCTTGGTTAGGTATATGCATAGGTATTTTATTTTCTTTGTGGCTATTGTAAATGATATTGAATCTTTGATTTGACTTTCAGTTTGACTCTGATGAGTATGTTAGAAATGCTACTTATTTATGTACATTAACTTTGTGTCCTGAGACTTCACTGAATTTACTTATCAACTCCAGGAGAATCTTGGAATATATTGGATTCTCTAAGTACAAGATCATATCATCAGCAAATAGCATTAGTTTGACTCTTCTTTCCCAGTTTAGATTCCCTTGATATTCTTTTATTATCTGATTGCTCTGGTTGAAACTTCTAGCACTGTGTTGAGTAGAATGGTGACAATGGGTACAAAAATAGACACCTGGATCAACGGAACCTAACAGAGAATCAAGATATAAAACCATCTACCTACAACTAACTGACAAAGCAGACAGCAACGTACACTGGAGAAAAGAACCACAATTCAATAAATGATGCTGGGAAAATTGGATATCCACCTGCAGAAGAATGAAATAGGACCCCTACCTCTCACTACTCACAAAAATTAATTCGAGATGAACAAAAGACTTAGATCTAAGGAATGAAACCCTAAGAATTCTAGAAGAAAATGTAGGTAAAACTCATCTAGATATCAGCCTGGGAAAATAATTTATGAAAAATACCACAGTGGAAATCTTAGCAACAACAAAAATTATAAAACAAAGTGGAATTTGATTAAACTAAAAGCTTCTGCACATTTAAGGAGACAACAGAACCAACAGACAATCTACAGAATGGGAAAAATATTCTCAAGTTAAGCATTGGTTAGTAACCAGATTTCACAAAGAACTCAAACAAATCAGCAAGAAAAAAATAAACAATTCTATTAAAAAGTGGGCAAAAGACATGAACAGAAGTTTCTCAAAAGACAAATTGCCAATAAACACATGAAAAAATTCTCATCACTAATTATAAGGGAAATGCAAATTAAAACCATAATGAGATACCACCTTACCCTAGTCAGAATGGCATTTATCTAAAAGTTCTAAATAACAGATGCTGGCATGTAAGCAGAGAGATAGTAACATTTATACACTATTGATAGGACTGCAAATTCATACAACCTCTGTGAGACATACTATAGAGATTCCTCAAGTAACTAAAAGTAGACCTACCATTTAAACCAGCAATCCCACTATTGGGCATTTGCCCAAAGGACAAAAAAAATTTCCCCCCCAAAAGAAACCTGCTCTTAAATGTTGTGAATTATAGTACAATTTACAATTGCAGTATGTGAAATCAACCCAAGTGCCCATTGTCGCAGCCCCTATGGCTCCTTTGGCCCTGGTCTCCATCACTGCAGGAACCAGACATAATGCGAATTAGGAAGAAACCAGGCATAATGCAGATTAGAAATACAAGCTTGCAGGAGGTGGGCTAACCTTGATTGCAGGGTAGCCCCGAGCAACCTCCTCAGTAGACTTTTATTGAGACAGTACAAGAGGAGTGAGGGGAGTATTAGAGTACAGGCCTAAGGATCACCATGGGCTTGGGCTTTCTCTGCAAGGAGCACCTGTGGATGAATTGCCTAAGGGTCCACCCCCCAGCTGCAAATCATCTTGCTCAGAGGTCATCTGACTCTTGGTGTCCCCTACAGCCCGTCAGTTCATTAGTGGAGTAATAAAACATAGTATGTATATATATATGCCATGGAGTACTACTCAGTCATAAAAAATATGAATTAATATCTTTTGCAAAAATCTGAATAGGACTGAGAACCATTCTCTTAAGTGAAGTATTTCAAGAATGGTTAAAATAAAAACCACAGGGTGCTCAGTATTAAATTGGAACTAATTGGTAAGTATACATGTGTATAAATGGAAATAAATATCAGTGGAAATTAACTGAGAGAAGGGGTAAAAAACCTACCCAACAAATATTATAAATACTACAGGGTTTCCTAAAAGTTGTCATACATAGGGAAAATGTACCTTTATTTCACTATAAAAGTTTACAAAATATTTTCTACATGTTGGTCACCTCTTTCTACATACATATGTAGTGTTGTTTTTCACTCATGGAAAAAACATTCCAAGATATCCATTGCTATACAGTTCTTCCAGTGGAAACTTTTGGACACTCTGTATTTGGATGACAGGCACACTTTTAGCTGAGACTCCAGCATTACAAAAGGGATTCATGTAATGGAAAACATTTGTATCCCCTGAATATTTCAGAATTTTTTAAAAAGTGAAAGGGATTATGAAATGATCCTAAAACAAAATTATTTGGACTCTAAAGTTTCAAGATATTTAGTGAAGAGTTAGGGGGTATCTGTAGGAGTTTGGGGGAAGGAGTATGCCAATAATTCTTTAATAAAAAGCTTTCTTTTTTCTATGTATGCTTTTACTTCAGTAGTAGTTTTTATTCCTATATATTTGGTGTCTGATAAAGTATATGCCAGACACTGTTGGATGGCTAAGCAAATGGATCTCCCATCTTACCCTCTCTTAATGGTAGACCCTTGTTTATATGTAGCCTTCCACATAGTTTACACTCAAGGAAGGAAGGTGTCAGAATTCTCAACTTCAAAAGGGGGACCATACCTGTGGTCCATCTCACACGGGTACATGTGAATCTTTCTAAATGTAGAATATAAATGTCTTAACACAATAACTAAAAAAATGCCATGAAGGCTCTGTTAACCAGTTTGGTGAAAATATTTCAAATTGTATATAAAACCAGCACACACTGTGCCCCATGACTTCATTAATGTACATTTCTCTGATTTAATTAAAAAAAAAAAAAAAGGATGAGTCTTGTCCCAGCAATTTCCTTGCCAATGATTGGTTTAGGAAGACTCTTGGCCTCCAGTTGCAGAGAATGAGAAATGAGGGGAAGGCTGGTGAATGACCATGAATTCTTGGAAAGGATTTTTACTCTGAAAAGAAATACCGAAAAAGAAAAAGTTACAGTTTTCAGTATCTGGATGTCATTTGGTAAGGATGTGACTGATTTAACTGTTGCGGCTGTCTGTCTTAAGACCGTGAGTTTGCTAAAGGAGAGCTACTAAATAACTTACCATGTCTCAGGCTGTCCATGAAATTATAAATCTTTCTTATTTTCAGGACCTCAAACTAAGACTTTCATCATTTTTAGCCAAAAACTTACCAACTGATACAGGGCCCTGTGGAGTTGCATGGAGTGGGAGAGACCTACTCCCAAGTGGGTCAAGCATTGAGTTCCAGCCACATAGGGGTGAAGAGTTAATGAGAAGAACACCATTCTCAGGCTTCCTTCCGGATAAAAGACCCTGAAAAAAAAATCTAAGTAAGATTATTAGGACACCACATGGTCCAGTTTCCATTTAGTGTCACATTAAAAAAAGATAATAGTCTGGTAAAAAGAATCACCGATCAAATAATTCCAATATTTTGTTTCTCACAAACATCAAAAGGTCGGGGTAAAATTAGTATATTTCTAATTTACAGAAACTAAAATGTAAAAGCCTCTATTTCTGTGACTTCAACATTATCCATAGAAATGTCAGCTGCTGTGCCCAACCTCTGTGTCCTCCAGTTTTAAATCTCAGTCTACATCTGTTCACAGCCGCAGACTAAGTCCCTCTAAGTGCTTCTCTTTCTTCTTTCTTACATCAGGGCAAGCATATGTTGTGAATTTCAGAGGCAAGTTCCCCACCCTGGCTTTTCCCAAGCTTGCTGCTCTCTGTTAGTACCCCAAGTTTGTGGGTCCAGGAGCACAAGGCTTGAACACTCACACCTCATTTGTTACTATTTTTGGTTCTCAAAAATTCAGAACTCCAAATTCACAACTCCAGACTGTGGTAAAAATCTACGGGACAAATGACCTGTTTTTTGTTGTTGTTGTTGTTGTTTTTTCACCAAACAAGTTACAAAAGGGTAGGAAGTGGGGGGACAGATATAAAAGAAGAACATACCAATGGAGAGAGACTAAAGAAACATACTCATTACACATAGATTTTATGATGATTTTGATTTTACCCCTCCAAAACAGACACACTCTTTCAAATTTATATAAGATCCCTGGGAATTAGAACATTGGCAGACAAGAAAATATAGTTAATTTTATTTGTGATAATGGTACTGTGGCTAAGTTTTGAAAAATTCATTCACTTTTGCCTATCTGAGTATATGGTCAGGCATCTGCTTCAAAATAGCAGAGGAGGAGTAGAGGCAGCCACAAATTGATCCTTACTGAGGCTGAGAAATGTGTGCATAAAACTTAGTTATATTTCTATGTCTTTTTTTTCTGCCTTTGGTTGAATTGCTCTGTAATCAAAGACAGAGATAGAGAAAGAAAAATAGATGAGAGGGCACAAGAGAATCTTATGGGAATAGGTGATAGATGAACCAAAACATAAGTCTGGCAGGTGACTTGGTAAAAGCCATAGTTTCGGAGAGCCTAAAAAATGTCATGCACATCATGATTCACCTATATGATTCCTAGAAAGTATTAAAACCTGTATTTGAGGCCCACCATATGGTTCTCTCAAAGATTCTGAAGGGCACCATGACCACAATTGGCCAGCACCCAACTACCTAATTTATATATCCACCTGAATACATCTTTCATTGACATATTAGCATGGTACAGCTGCTTCAAGCTAATAAGGTGACATATTTAGATAAATCTGTAGCAATTTTATTTTAGGCACCAATGCCATAAGCCATGTATAAGAAGAGTTTTTAAAATCTACTTTTTTCTGTCATCCATAATGTGTGCATTCAGGTTTCATCTCTTCTCTATATTTAGTACGATCTGTACATAAAAAGGAGGCCATAGGCCAAATCGTACTAAAACAGCTCATTTGGAGTTGTCTCAGAAAATGTAAAATTATTTTTTCATTCATTATGATTCAGTCTTTTATGAAAGACCTTAAGTTCAGATTCTAATACATTCAAATATCCACTCAGTTTCATTAAGCTGAGTTTGTTAACTTCATTTCTAATGGCTTTGATGCAAGTCTTTTCATGACTCATTTTCATTTATACAATACAGCACCAATTTCCAACTCTGTAGAGCTAATAGTAGACTTTAGTCACTGAATCTTAAATAACTCTTAAGCTGCCAATATATGTTTTCTTTTCTTTTTTTTTTGAGACAGAGTTTCACTATGTCACCCTCAGTAGAGTGCTATGGTGTCACAGCTCACAGCAACCTCAAACTTCTAGGTTTAAGCAATTGTCTTGCCTCAGCCTTCCAAGTAGCTGGGACTACAGGAACTCACCACAATGCCTGTTTTTTTTTTTTGTTTTGGTTGTAGTTGTTTGGCAGGCCCCGGCTGAGTTCAAACCTGCCACCTTTGGTGTATATGGCTGGTGCCCTAGCCGCTGAGCTACAAGGCACTGAGCCAATGAGTTTTCTTTTAATTTCTTTCTGGAGTTTCCCTTGTACAAACTTCACCTGAAAACATGTTGATTTCTTGGTTATTTAGCTTTGTTGTTCTTCCACACATGTAGGAAATTTAGCCTTTGGGGTAAGACACTCAAGTTTAGGAAGTGTATTATTTAAATCCTACTACATAAATGGATTCTTGAAAAAGACTGTGATATGCTACAACACAGTGGGAGAACTGACCAGCTCTATATCTCATATAGAGTGTACTTGTCTTTTTCTTCCTTGTCTAATACCTTCACCTCTTTTCCATGATTGGGAAATTCTGTGAACATGAGTTTTAGTAGGTAGTGAGTTCATTTTCTACTAACAAAGACAAAATGGCCAATTCATTATTTTCCAAGTGTCTGAGACAACTGCAGCTACTGTGCAGACATGTGTGATATAGGCTCAGTCAATCAGATACACCAGCCATGGATTTGGAGTCTGGAGCTGATGATATGAAGAAGCAGTGATATTGAAGAATTGTTTCCGTTGTAGAAGCAGCATCCTCAGCATCAGGTGTCCAGAGGTGGGATTAGCAGTGTTGCCATGGCGACAACATGGTGGGATTAGCAGTGTGGCCAGTGATCTGGACCTGTGTCACTATGGGTGCAATGCTGCATTTGCATCTGGTGGCAACATTACTGTTCTCATTGGACTACTTCTCAGAATGAGTTTTTGTCTGTGTGTTTTATTTTGTTTTTGTTTTTGATTCTGACTGCAGTCACTTTTTTATACTTGCCTATTTTCTGAGTTATTCCTTATCTCTAGCAACCCATATAGCCTATGGCTAGGAGGAATGAGAGTTATAAGAAATACCTGTATAGCTCAATAATGGAACACTTTGGTGAAAAGGGCACGGGGAGGGATTTAGCCCTCCTAACAAGCATGAGAACTCGCAAGAGGAGAGCATTGGTGAATTGGCAGTCTCTACACCTGTGTGTTGAGAGGCACGAGACCAGCCTTCTGTTAGGCTGGAGGAGAAGGCAGTCGGAAGCCTGCACATTCTATCATGGACCTGCTTACTCTGAGTCTGTCTCCTCTCCTGCCTGCAGAATGCCAGCAAGGTGTTTCTCTGCTGAAGATCACTAAGCTCTGCTAAAGACTAAGATCTATCTATTCTAAGAAGACTGCTTTACTCTCCCTAAGACTCTCTCTCTCTCTCTCTCTCTCCTGCCAAAGTAGATAGCCCTCATGCATGTAAGAGAAATTGATCCTGAGCAAGGTAGCTTAGCAGCCCACGTCCAGAACCTAGATAAGCCGGGCCCGAGACCTGGCCAGTCTCGAGCCCTGACAAGTGGTATCAGGAGTGGGATGCGACACTTATCTCTGCCCAGGTTTTTCAAGTTACTCAATATCTGTTAAATAAACTGTTTTGAATATTAATTTGGCCAAAGTCAGTTTCTGTTATTGGTAAGGAGCAGCTATAGCACAGAACCTCTAAGAAATCTGGGAGATGAAGAACATCTAGTCATTCTAAGGTATAGAAAGCTGGTAGTCTGATAGCAAACCAGTTAAGAAAATTATCTCCTGGGATCCCTTGGAATAAATTACCCACAAAAGGCAAGATTTTGGAAGTCTGTATCACCAATGGCATATGAAGGGAATAGGACAATAGCAATAGGGCCAGGTAGGGTGAGGGTGTATAATAGCACTTGTTAACTGACCAGATGAGATATTTATGTCCTAAGTTCTTGACTCAAGGCATGAACCCCTGTCCAGAGTCCCGGCACATCACCTCCTTCTCCTGAACCCACAGCTACGTGGTTTGGAGATGCTCTGCTCACATGCTGGTATCAGCTGGGAGTGCGCCACTACAGAGTCACATCCCCTGACTTGAAAGGCAGGGATTTAGTCTGATCCATAGGCAAAATCTTTTGAGCAGCAGATGTCACTGTCTTCTTTGCTTAAAAGAAGAGATGGCCCCAAATCAACATCTACATTTATTTATAGGAGCTGATGGTCTGACTTGATGGTCAGGAACTTGGGGCACCAGGGAACAAAGTAGATTTAGGACAAACAAGTTTAGGGTAAAGGTATAGGCACATCCAGCACATGAAGATAAGCGTTTGTCAGCATCATATGAATTCCCACCACCAGCCTCCACTTTGGAAAAGGTGCTTCATAATTAGGAGGAACCGTGATACACTCTGAATCCTTCCTCAGTTGCCCCGTGTTTGCTCAGTGGACTCCGACACCAACTGATCAGAGAAGCTGTGTCCATTACCTGTCACTATGTAACAACTCACTGCAAAACTCAATGGCTTAAAACTAAGGTCGGAAAACCCTGAGAGAATCATAGCATGTATTCTTGCTGTGCTGTTTCAGTGTCCTTCCTTCTGGGTATCAGGCCTTTCTTTTGGTCAGTATATCCCAAATCCAGCATGAGCTTAGGTCTAGACAAGTTACTTTTGTGGGAGGCAATTGCCCTCAGTCCCCTGATCATCCATTCCTAATTTCTTTAAATTGCAGTTTGAGTACTGCCTCTACAAGTTGTCATTGTGTTTTGTCCCTAAGGACATCATGTTCTATGGACCATTTCCATAACTCTCAGAGAGTCAGACCTCACCCTGCTGCCTTTCTGATTTGCCACTCATTAAAATGTGTCCATCTAACTTTTTGTTATGTGCCGCCTCTGCACCTTGTTATTCTGGGGTCTTTGCATCCCCACTACAATAATGAGCCAGTTTTGTGTGGGGAAGCCATTAGCCCTAACCTACAGAGGATGGCTATCCCGGAACTTTTTAATGATGCTCGTGCCCCTTACACCAGCACATTCTTTATTGTTTTGGAGCATAATGAATCCTCTGGGCTCTTCTATAAAACATAGTCACTTGGTAGGATTTCTGGATTTGCATAACATGTTCCTAATGTATTATCCCTACCATGCCTACTTCTCTGAGATGTCTTATCTCTTCTTAAATCGTATGTCATGGAAATTCAGGTATTTGTTCTTCATGTGTAGTATATGACTAGTGATTTATGCCCACCATCTCCCCAAGTCATTTTAAGCTGCTAAATCACATACTCCAAGGAATCATCACAAACAAATAAACTTCCTTATCCAACCTTGATGTATTGCCTAACTTGATCGAGCACCCCCAAGACCAGAACCATGAATACTCTTCCAGCTCCTCAGGGTACATGTTAGAAGGTCCCACAGCAATTTGGAGATACAGTCCCTCTCCTTCCTTCTTGGGCCCAGCACACCCTTAGTTGTGGCTATTTTATGTAACTAATTGCTAGTTGTTGGCCTATCAGACAGAAGAGAGTTGAGGGTATATCCTAGGGAAATGGGAGGACATGAATTATCTTTGGAGGGAGAGACCTCTGCATCATTTTCAAATTGGGAGTGGGAGGCCTACTCTTCAGAGAAAAGTAACCCCTTCCTGAAGGCCCAGAGAACTCTAGGGGATCTAGAAATTTCAGATTCTTAGGTTATCAATGCTCTCCCAGGGTCAATGTGTCAACTATTTTCAACCAAGATCCTGATCTTAGTGTAGCAGATCTGCCTCGGAAGGATTTAGACCTCCTTTGGGGTTCAACTCCTCTCTAGTCCTAGACCTGGTTCTCAGTTTCTCTGCCTTCCTGCTGATGAAGGTGAGTCTTTTTTATGCTGCCAAGGAGGTTCTCTGGCTTTAAACCGTCCTGTTAAATGAAGGATTAAAAATTCAGCTTTTTGTTATATTTTTCCATCAATCAAGTTTAACAAAAGCTACCAAACTTTGTCTTCTTTACAGCTAATATTTTCCCCACATTTACCAAAAAACTGATGCACCACATCAGCTGGTGTTTCCTCTTATGCCTGTGTGCCATTGCAGTTCCCCACAGTCGAAGTGCTATCTTGTGCCTCACCTACCACCAGTGATGGGGTCCTCGTTGCCCGCCAGGAAGCTGTGTGGTCTAGCTCCAAATCCCATCCCTGTGGGTGCTGTCTTGGACTACTACAGCCATCACCTCTCACACCTGGGGCTCCCTGTGAAGCAGATTGTGAGACAGAGATTATTATCCCATGGGAGGTCTGTTAGGGAGTGTTCTTTGAGACAGTACCTGTGGAAAGGCAGAGGCAGGAAAGAAGCTTCTTTCACAGAAGGAGGATTGGAGCAGCAGTGCAGCCTCCACTAAAGCCTTAGCCAACTCTATGAGAAGTCCTGAAGATGGAATAAACCACCTTCACAGCTGTCCCAAGTTGAGAGGAGAAACTCCAAAGGAGATGGACAGCTGAGTGTCGTCTGCCCATACTGGGAGAAGCTAAGTGAATGGGTTCTTTATTTCATCATCTGTAGAGTACATTAAAGCACACACTGGAAGGTATTTGCTTCATAGTGGGAAGAGGGAAGGGAAAAGTGAAATTGGGAAACCTCTGCGGACTAACCTACCATGACTGTTGGGAGAAAATAAGGAAGACTAGATGCAGTGGTTCTCAATCTTCCTAATTCTGTGATGTATTTTCATTGTTACAAAGGGGTCGTGACCCACAGATTGAGAACCGCTGGAGAGGAACCCCGTATGACTGGACGATTTCAGATAATTTTAACCAATGTGGGAGTTTACAGATGATGTTATTTACTCGTGCAAAGGTGTTTTCATGGGGGAGGTGTGCAGTAGGGACAATTATCCTGATCTTAGTGTAACCATGGAAGAACTGCACATTCAGGATTTAGATAAAGAGGAGAGGAGAGTATTTTAGTCAGTGGCACAGCAGTAGCAGAAGCTCAGCAGAAAGAAATATTCTGTGTTCAATGTACTGCAAGACATTTGATATTGAAGTTTCCTTTGCCTCAGAAATAAAGCCTCGGAGGGTAAAAACTACAAATGTATTTCCTTTGCCCCACGACAAATCAATCAGGAAATATTAAGTCGTTACATTGCTTAAGTCGTGGGATGTCTTTTGAATAATGCCAGCAGCTGATATCAAACAATGTGATCTCAATGAAGGAATTCTCATTAGACCTTGGATTTGCTTGATGGTGTATTTTCATCCATGATGTTAAATTACTCATAATTACCTTTTCTTGTTTGTCCATGTCTTTAGCATGTCCAACCTCTAACCCCAAAAGATCTGTTAGGAGGGAAACAGTGCTAAGCCGTTTTTGTTTGCTTGACCCTGACTGTGGTTCAGCTGAAGATTTGTCTTCCCTTGACCTGTGCTGGTGTCCTCAGGCCATTATTTCTTTCACTTTTGTATATTGTCTTTTTGCCACAGGGGGCAGGATGTAGAATGCTCTGGTATTAATCATTCTATTGCTAGCTAATGTGTCTGCTCAGAGTTACAGGAGGG
This sequence comes from Galagoides demidoff, assembly GCA_963574575.1. NCBI lineage: Eukaryota > Metazoa > Chordata > Mammalia > Primates > Galagidae > Galagoides > Galagoides demidoff. The sequence goes on from CAUYQV010055722.1 coordinate 46,805, forward strand.
CTCAAGCTGGTCACAGTGGTGACGCAATGGCTTTTGGTGGATAATTTCAGGCTCCCTGGGAAGGCACTGCATGACCTTACATGCCATCTGCCGAGCCATCTGTGTCTCACTCTGGATTCTAATAAAACCATTCGTCCCTGCTAACTTATTATATGTGCCATTCATTCGATAAGCATTTATTGAGTGCCTACTATGTAAAAGGCAACCCACAAGGGGATGCAGGTACAATAGTTTCACAGACGAGAGCAATATGAAAGCAACTAACTATGAAATAGTTTCATAGGTGATATAGAGACTTAAGTGCAAATTCTAAGGGAAAATTTTATATATTGGAAAGAGGGTTCATAATGATTGTCTTCATGTTAAAGTATGTACAAATAAGCATTTCATTCAGACTTTCAAATAGCAATAAAAGGTCAAAACATTTATGTATATATAAGTACTACTTTTTAATTTTTTGAATTAAGTCATATACACATAGATCATGAATACACTTATGCATATGTGAGGATAACGACTACATTGAAATATATTTTTATGTATTTATATATTATATGTATATACAATCAATACAATTAAATATATTTTAGATTATATATATATGTAACAATTAATGGTAGTCCTATGGTGTTTTAAATTGCCTCTAGTCAGATAATTATACTGGTCATAAAATGAATGAGGGTGGAACTGCTTTCAGCTCGGGAGGCATTACCTATTACTCATCCTTGAATGAGCGGACACCCAGGGAGAGAAAGATAAATGGGCTCGGTAGGAGAGAGTGAGAATCTTAAGAGAAGTAATGCTTGTGATGCTTTCAGCCATTGGTATTATTGTATGTTCACTAGTCTCAAGTGATAGGATGTATAGATATTATATATAAAGTTTCTTCTCATTTGTTAAAATAGAAAGGAATGCTCTTCACGCACTCTTTACTAGGCTAATTATATTTTCAACCATTATGTTTATGCACTTCTATGTTATGGAACTTTCCCTATTTGCCGGATGCTGTGCTGCATTTTAGAGATCATCTCATTTCATTCTATGAAGTGTCCTCACACATATGACTAAACTGAGGCTCAGAGAAATTCACTCATGCAGCAATTGGGGACCCAACAGGAAACAGATGCCACATATGAAAGGGGCATTTCTCAAAGGTGCAAATAGGAATAAGAAAATCTACATGGGCTGGTGAAATATGTGGAGTCATTCCTCGGCCTACTCCACTTCCCAGAAGGGAAAGGGCGTGTGACTAGAGCCAGTGAAGGCTGGGGGTAGAAAGGACAGTGAAGGAGCAGAGACTGGCGGGAGGCAGCCACTGGCAGAAACACAGGACTGAGGCAGCCTGTGGGGGGAGCAAATGCTCTCACCTCCCACCCACACATCCTCCAATCTCCTACAGATGCCTCCAGTAGCCAGAGGTCCCCACTCGTAGAAGGCCAGGGCTGTTACGTGGTACCCTCTGAAAGTTCAGCATAGGGAGGGTGTGAGGAGGTGGCGCAAACAGAGAAAAAGCAGTCAGATAACCGCCCCCCACCATGTACACAGTAAGAGGCAGTGCCAAGGGGGTGTGTAAACTGCTCTTTTCTTCTGCTTCAAAGATCATGAGGTTTCCAATGTGGCAAATCATTTTCTAATAAATTATTTTGCTATTTCAGAAATCACACACTCTATAAAACCAAGATATGAATAAAAAAAGGTATTTTTCCCTCTCTTCTGCTGGCTGCAATGAAGCAAATGGCCATGTTGCCAAATGGCTTAAGGAGAGCAGTAGCCAACAGAGCTGAGGAACTGAGGTTTCCCATCAGTCTGAGTGACCTTGGAAGCACATTCTTCCCAGGGGAGCCTCTCCTTGGGAATTCAACCCTGCTGACGACTTTACTGCAGCCTCGTGAGACGGTGAACAGAGGATCCGACTCAGTATGCCCAAACTCCTAACCCTTAGAAACTGTGAGATAATAAATGGGTGGGTTTCTAAAAATAATATCTTTTATAAAATTAAAATATTTTGGCTCATAATAGAAAAATTTCTATCAGTCAAAGCTGTTCAAAGATTATCTTGGTAGATACTGAGATCCTTTAATGAAGGCATTCAAATACAGTAGCCATTAATGAAAATTTTCTGAATTATTATAGAATGAATACCATTTGCTATGGTCTGAAAGTTTGAGTGTCCCCAAAATTTGTATTTTGAAATCCTTACCCCAGTAGGAATAGTATTAGGAGATGAAGCCTTTAACAGGTGACTAGGTTGGTATCTCATGAGTAGGGTTGCTGCTCTTATAAAAGAGGCCCAAGAAAGACTCATTGCTTCTTCCCTTTGTGAGGACACAGAGTCAATGTCCACAAAACCGAAAGTGGGTCCTTGTCAGAAACTGAACTTGCTGTTGCCTTGACTGTGAATGTCTCAGCCTCCAGAATGGTGAGAAATAAATTTCTGCTCTTTATAAGCAACTCAATTTATGGTATTTTATTATGGTAGCCCAAACAGACTTAAGACAACATTTATCATTGTTCTTACAGAAGAAAATTCCTGTACTTGGGAAATTTTTGTTTTAATTTGAAGAGACCTAGGATTCCTTCTAACTGTAATATTCTATGAGTCCATACACATCTAAGGCATCCTCAGACCTCCAGTTACAAATGAGCATTGCTTTAAGGAACTAGTTATACTATATATGTTTAAGTAATCCTATGGCTAGAAATACTACATCCCCAAGGGGAAAAATCACAGAAGATCACATTTCAGCCAGAAATATTTCAGTTGCTGGCAATAGAGACGTTTGAGCAGAAAGGATTAAACAGCTAGGTGGCAAGTGTTGGTGAGGCAGTTGGCTGTGCTGATGTCCTTGACCATCCATCTGCTGGGGCTGTGCTCACAGCTGGCTGGACATTAGCTGTTGCAGCTCCATCATCGCATTTCATGACTAAGTCCCAAAGAAGGAAGGAGTGGCAGTGCCCACATCAGGAAAGCAAAGACTCTCCATGAACCTTCTATAGGGCTCTGCTTCTATTGTATGACAACCCAGAAAGGGATGGGGAGGTGTTGAAAATGGAGGTGTGTGAGGAGCCAGAGATGTCTGCCTCAGCTTCCTTACCAGTCTCAGTTGTAAAGCAGGGTCCTCCAGCAGTCAGTATTGCATCTACTGATTAAGCAAGGAGACCACCATTAGCCTCACAAGTCCAGGTTCAGCTCATAGGGCATGCCGTGTTCCTTAACATTTCCTCTAGATATTAAAGTCCAGGGAGGATTAGCTCACAACCATCACTGTTAGTGGTATTGCCCTGACAGACGGGTACCAGGAGTTTCTCTGAATGAATTTGGAAAGTGAACACTTAAAATCAGAAGTATTAAATATCAGATTTTCTTCCTTGGAAGAAATCAAACTGGAACCGTTAGGACAATACAATCTCTACTTTGGAGAGAAAAATCATGAATTTATTTTAACCTCCAATGAGATGTGATTTCTAACAGTTTTATCCAGTCAGTGTCCACTGGAACAGCCCTGGTGACAGGGAACTTGCTATCCAATAAGACTAAACACTTATTTTATTAGAATGATCTTAAAAATACTTTTTATATTGATCTGAAGCTGGCAGACTCTTAAATTCTAATTATTGGCTCTAGGTATTATTTTTCTGGAGTTAAATTAGCTGGATCCCTATTTCATGGGATCTCACTCAAATATCTGAGGCATCTTCCATGTTCTCACTTTGGCCAATTTGTCTTATTTTCCAACTTGTCACTTGGTAATGCATATCCTTATATACTATAACTTGACAGTGTCTTTCTTAAATTTTTTAAAAAGGTACCAGCATTCAGAAGGAAGAACACTCTACATACATGGTAAGAATGCAGTCTGATTATTTTCCTTTTCATACTACTATTTTTGAGGTCCAAGATTAGGTCTTCATGTGTTCAGTTAATGTTAGTATTAAGTGAGTTGCACAGCCCTGTCATCTGACTCCATTCACCTTCCTTAAGGTTGACTTAATTCCTTAATTATTTCATGCCTGCTATGTTCAGGCCCTTAGGGACATTTCTTTCCAAATCTTTGAACTCTTCAACATATAATCATCTATCTCAATGCTGCTCTATCTGTGCGTATTTATACCATTAAACTTGTTGTCAGATATCTCTTTGAAGTCTCTTTTATTATATTAATTTATCTTCCCTATACATGGTTATTGTTAGGGAATAAATGAGGAGACAAAGTTTGGCAAATTTCAATGAAAGTATAAAAAAAATCATCAGTCTATCAGGATTCTAGAAAGTTTTTCAAGATAGGTAATCAGAATCTTGATATTAAATATGCTACCAAAATGATTAATATATGTAAACAAGTAGAACTTGGCATTCTTAGCTATAAAATTAAAAAGAATTATCCCATTTTACTTTGTTCCAAAAATATAAGTAGAGGCAAAGTAAAAATAACCATAGCACACTAGAAAGTAGCAGGTATGATATAAATGGCAACAAAAAGTTCTTTATTCCAGGGACCTCACTGTGAAAACTGTATATTTAAACATATAAAATGATCACTTGATGATCATGACATATAGGGCACATAAAAGAAAAAGAGAAGATAGTAGAGAGATTAAATAATTGGTCAATATTTTTAGGAAGGGAGTTATAAAAGTTTTCCTGCACCTAAACTGCTTTTTAAAGCTTATAGTTTGGATGTACTTGAGCAAACATTGGCAGAGGCCCAGGTTATTCTGGAAATTATATTGTTGTTAAATCCCTGAGACCAGATGGTAGCGACCTGAAAATGTTAAACCAACCCAAGGATGAAATTGTTGAACTGTTAGCCAGAATGCAAAAATTTTTCTTTATAAGTACAGTAATACTAGAGGATGAGAATTTGCCCCTGAGACCCTGACCCCAGGAAACAGGAGGAACTATAGCCAAGAGTCCTTGTCAGAGGTTGGGCCACTACACATGTTAAAATTTCTAACCTTAATACAACCTGATTTCTGAAGAGGACATCATGCTGGCCTGCCTAATGAGAAAATGGATCAAATAAAGAAACAAAAACATTCATTCCACAAATATTTACTGAGTCCCTGCTTGCTATGTGTCAGACACTGGGATAGGTGCTCAGGAAAAAGACATATTTCAAAATATGCCTAAACTTGGGGCTTCAGTCTAATATCTGGGGAAATGAAGCAAATTAACATGATTGTACTTAAAACTTTATAGATTTTCAGAATTTATGTTCATATTTCCTGCCACAGCTACACCTCAGAGAATGGTGGGCTTGGGATACAGCATTCTGTGTATTTGTCTTTCACTTAATTGTAGTCAAGTTCAAACTGTTGAAATTAAATAGGAAGGCAAGGGTAGTAAAGGACTAAAACTATAAATATTAAGTTGTAAGCAGAAGACTTAGTGAGAAAAGAATATGTCCACGACATGGTAACAATCAGCTCATACGAGCCATGTGACAGGGTGGGCAAGGAAATGAGTGGGCAGCTAAACTGATCTCCTCTTAGTTCCTACCCTCCCCCAGCCACATAGGCTGGAGATGTTTCTGAGGTGGTGGAATTAGTTTCTTCAATGATAGTGCCAGCCACGAAGTCAGAGGGCTGAATTTCTAAAGAAAACTCGATACAAGTAAAACAAGCCAAGCGTGCGAGAAACTATAAACCCATTAGCTGAGTTTAATGAGAAAATATATATATTGAAAAACTGAAAATGCATTTATCTCTGAAAGCAGAAGGCCGACTGTATGCACAGACAGCAGCAATCTCTAACCTGGCCTGCCCTACACAGCCATGGAGCAGCGGACTCACAGGCGGAGCTCAGCCAGGGGATAATACATGAACTAGTTCTTTGTGCACTGGCCCTTGTAGGAGGTATACAAACAATGTTGGCCTAGGGAATCAATCAGGCAGTAATACAGTACTTCCTTCTGATTCCATTTGGTATGAAACTTGTAAGGAGTTTTAAGGGGACAGAATGTTTAAATATCATATCTATCTTGAAATAGAAAAAGTTGTTCTGAGAGTTGCTTTAAATTGTGATTTGAGGATCTGCCATGGTGTGTATGTGTGTGAGACAAGGATGGCAGGGAGAGAGAGAATAAACAGATTCACAAGTTATTTACACAGGAATTTAGACTCTGTGAACATTAAGATGTTTTATTTTTGATGCTATAATTTTTAAGGATAAAAATCCAAATATTTTAGAACCAACAGGTAGCATAAGTGTTTATAACAATTTCATTCATTATTCAACATGAAACTATGTTTCTTATACAAAGTCTCATACTCATTCTACCTCTCCTTGGTCATTACTGTCTTTATTAAAATAAAAAGGGAAAGAATAAATAAATTCCCTAGGATTAAGTTAGAGCTCCCTGTAATTCACTGTAATGCCATACTGTACTTTTCCCTGTTAACATTTTTCATCATTGAGTTTGGTAATTATTTGTGAAATATCTATGTTTCTTGTATTGACTGAAAGCTCTAGTATGACCTAGTCTTATTCAATGCCTTATCCTAGCACCTAGCACAGTGTCTGACATATAGTAAGTCCTCAAATATTTGTGCATGCATGAATGAAAGGGTAGTGTCAGAAGGAGAGGTATCAGTTATGAAGGGAAAGGGCAGGTGATATACAGTTTAGGAAGAAGGTGAGAGTCAGGGCTGGGTTCAAGGATTAGCAGGGTGAAGGGTTCCTGCTATAAACATGACTTGATAACATGGAATACAACTGAAAACATACACATTTACTTACAGAGTCATTTTTATTAGAATCAAAGGATATATTAAACTATATTTTTCATATATTCATCCAAAATTTCTAAAATTTATCTTTAACATTTTTTTTTTTTTTGAGACAGAGGCTCACTTTGTCCTCCTTGGGAGAGTGCCTTGGTATCACAGTTCACAGCAACCTCAAACTCTTGGGCTCAAATGATTCTCTTGCCTCAGCCTCCTGAGTAGCTGGGACTACAGGTGCCCACCATAATGCCTGGCTGTTTTTAGAGACGAGGTCTCACTCTGGCTCAGGTTGGTCTCAAACCTGTGAGCTCAGGCAGTCCCCCTGCCTCAGCTTCCCAGAGTGCTGGGATTACAGGCGGGAGCCACTGCACCTGGCCTATTTTTTATAGTTTCTGTGTTGAATGTGGGCAGCATTTTTCTAGCAGTGATTACCTGAGGATGTTTATTTTCTGACCATTCATTGAACTGTTCACTTCCAATATTTGTATTTTGTTTCTTGCAGGTTATACAGATATAAATTTTACTTTAAAAAATTTATTCAAATAAATTATTTCAATAAAATTATTTAATATAAATATTATTTTAAAAGATGTTGATAATATTTAATGTACATATAACCATTTACAGCTAAGTCTTGACTTTTTATTTAAACTGAAGATCTCCAGAGAAAGACTGTCCATCTCCAAATTGCACAAAGTAGTGTTTTTCTGATTGCTTTTTATTTTAATATAATGTTCATTTTGCCTAGTACTTAAGAAAACATTCAGGTTTTGCTTTAAAGATCCTTCCAGCTCTCACACTGAATCATCTTTCTTCCCAGATGAGGCACTGGGATGAACAACAGAGCCCACACATCCCTGAGGCACAGTAAACATGGCGCCCGGGGCCCAGGGTGCCCAATGACTTCACGGGGTCACAGACAGGTCTGATTTTTTAAAAAATTATATAAGAAGGGAAGAAAATGAATGTTTAGACTTTAGAAAATGTTTTAAAATATTTATGTAACATAATATTGACATATCTGTTTTTATACCAGTTGAAAAATATAATTTTTAATATTTTATGAAGAAGGAGATCACAATGGCATAAGCATCTAGTCCCCATAACAGTCATAATGTGATGCAGGGCATGAAAGAAGCCACTGAATCAATCCCATTATCCTGAAGCAAGTTATGGTCTTGAAGAGATAAAGGCCGCAGGTTCTATTCCAAATTGGGTCACACAACAACTTAGCCTGTGCTTACTTGTTTTTATATAACTATAAATCAGTTTTTTGTTTTGTTTTGTTTTGTTTTTGGCTGGGGCTGAGTTTCAACCTGCCACCTCTGGCATATGGGGCCGGTGCCCTATTCTTTTGAGCCACAGGCGCTGCCCAGTCAGTTTGTTTTTTTAAATGGTAAATTTCATAAAGACTATCACTTCTGCATCATTAAAATCTTTAAAGGCTTTTCAGAACTAAACACTAAACTTTAAAGTCCTAATGTTTCAACAGTGAAGAACACTCAGAAAACACATTAACCATAATTCTCTTTTTGAGAGAACTCCAGACACGTGGCAATTTCAGCAAATCCATTCTTCTAGCCTTAGTTGTGATACCTCCCTCCCTTTTTCTTCTTACCCCAGTCTCATTCTACCTCCACTGGGTGAGAAGGTATGGTAATTATATATAGTAATGGCCTCAACAAGACAAGATGGTGCAGCTTGTCAAGTAGAAGCCATAAATCATGAGCGTAATTGAGAGATATACTTCATCAGATAGTCACTCAACCATTCAAAATACATGAATGTTTGCAATGTTCTCTGTATGCCAGGAATAGTTAAATTCACGAGCATGGGAAATTCTCAACATCTGGTTTATTTCCTTCTCTAATAACCTGCTAAAAGTAGAATCCAGTCAAAAGTCCTAGAAGATTCCACTCATTTGAGAGTAGACAGCTATTTTGAACAGATGTAGAGTTCCTCACTGACTGACCAATTAAGAAGACATCCCATAGCTGAGAAAGATTTACTCACTGTGGACAATTTGGATAGACTAAAAGAATCATAAAGTATAGTAGACAGTGTCTGAGAGCATTAGAGAATTGGGTGTCTGGTTAACATTGCCATAAGGATTTGGAGTGAAATAGATGGAAAATCTAGGACAGATTACTATAATAAAATGGGCTCTATTGACTGTGACTGATGCTGCTTAATATACATTACTACAGCGATGGTTCTTTTACAATTGAGTTATAAACATACAGTAAGAAATTTTTTTTCATATAATCCAAGCATTCCATTCTTTCTCTTGAATGTAAGATGCCTAATTTACCTTAATCTTAATTTAGACCATGAAATTAATAACTGTGCATACATATTTTATAAATTTATAAATATTTGTCCAGAGTTGTCAATATCTCCAAACTTACAGGCCAAAAGAAGTCTATAGTCCCACTAAACCAAGCATTGAAATATACATTAATATCTATATCTATCTCATAAGTACTATTTGTACTACATATTCCCTAAGGTCATTTTAATGATCTTAAGCCTGTACTGATGCTTGGAAATGCTGACTGACCTTATTCAGATTTCTCAAAGCATCTTCAGATTTGGCTACATATTTTTGCCTAGTGAGACCAGTCTGAACTCTGTGAATCAAATTTTAATTAAAATAAATTAGCTCAACTGTAGGCTTTCTGATGTTTTCAGTTGCATCCTTTTAATTATTCATATTAAATAAAGAATTGAGTAGAGGGAAAACTGGTAAAGAAAACAGATATTTTTCTTGAACAAAATAGAAATATTAGGAAGAGGGAGAAGCCAGAGGTAGTCAAAGCTAAAAATGTCTGGTTAATTTGACTGTAGATAAACAAGCATATTTTTAAACTAGACCTAAAAGTTGGGTGTTTCTTTCTCTTAAAAAAAAAGTGATGGATCAGAGTGAGCTTTCCTCCCCTCCTCCAGTGCTAGCATCTTCTAAAAATAAAGAGTAAAATGAAGCATTTAGTCAAATATTCCAAGACAGAGGCAGAAAACAAAAGAGACTGGTTCAGTATCACAGGACATATTCTGCAGCTCCAGTGTTCATGGATTGCTTGGCGTACACTACATTAGCAAGACTCAATGATCCCTGCCTCATGCTACCTTTATCCAGTGTGGAACTGAATGGAACTAAATGACAGTAAACTGCACCTGTCACAAGGCAGATGGCCTCATGAGGTATCCAGTTCCTCTTCCAAAACACCAGGATGTACTGGTGAACTGAAAATAACCTGAAAAGAGCAAAGGAGCCACTTCCAGATTCTACAACATCCTTTCTTCAATAAAGCCAAGTAATTCTTGTGTACCTGGTAGGGCTTAGAAATATGCTTCTTGAGCCTAAATTAAAGCTTCATATTATATGTTTTTCTAGACTTCATATGTGTATATAACTAACAAAGGGAAAAGAACTTTAATACTGAATTGCAGTAGTACTCCCTTCCAATTTTAAGGGGTCATGCTAAGGAAAACAAATTTCAGTTATCCTATTTGGCCTAATCAACCTCTGGGGAAGGATAAATAGCCTGGTTTTCTTCACTGTGTACACAATATCAAGTCTTTCCAGAAAGATAGTCCTATGCCACAGTCCAGATATTGTGAAAATACATATATATATAATCGTTTCAGGGGCTGTAAGATACAGGTTCAGAGGTAGCACTAAGTCCATGATCACCAGGGGGTCTTCTTGGACCTACAAAAAAGCTGGAGAAGCAAGGACCCAGCTAATGAATTGTGATATGTATTTTGTTTTTGGACACAGAGGACTAAAATATTCCCAGAGGAATAAATTTACCTCTCCCATAGTTTATATTTAGAGTAACACTGCAAGGAGGAGTTCTGGGTAGAGTTTGCAATGCAGATACCAAGAAGGCTGATGATACATGTATGATATTAAACAGAAACCTCTGGAGCTCTCCCCTCCTTACCACAATTATAAATAGAAAATTGTACCAGGGCCCAGAAGGAGCGACCAGAATCAACTGGGATTTATGATTAAGAAGAAGTAAGCAATTCATCCAAATGGCTCATCCTTCACTGTCGATTTGTTTAAAGTGAAGATGCATAGGTCCTGCATATTTATTGTGGGCTTTGGAAGCTAAACAAGTATGTGCCAACTACAGTTGTCCTGGGTCTAGCATTGTTCCTAATATTAGGATGATATTTTAAAATTTAACTGAATAAGATCACTAATCAGGAAAACGCATTCTTTTATTTTCCTGTGTTCAATTTTAAGTAGGCTATTTATTCACAATTTTTAAAATTCAAAACAAATCAAAGGATAATAGAATGAAAGCTTTCACTTCTATCCCTGTCCCCATTTACTTTCCTTCAAGGCCACTGGCATCATCTGTTTCTCACATTTTTCCCCAGAGATGTGTTATATAATGGAATACTCATTATTCTCACCTTTTCTGCCTAACTAACAATACACTACACACACAGTTCAGCACTTTGCTTTAATAACATATATATCCTGAAAATTATTCAAATTCAATACATAAAAGCTTCTCTGTTGTTTTTAAATGACTGCCTATTATTCCATTGTACAAATGCATACATGCTTTCCATATTTAATTTCTTTCATGTTGACAGACATTTAAGTTGCATCTAGTCTTTTGCTATTACAATTAGAATTCGTCAGTGAATATTCTTCTATACACACCATTCTACACTGTGACAGTATATCTGTGAAATAAATTCCAAGAGAGAGAAATTTAATAGTAAGCCATAGTAATATAAATGCATTTGTAATTATAACTATAGACAAATTACTATGTTCTGTAGAAGTTGTAGCACTTTCTCTATCATTAACAAAATGTTAGGGATCCTCCCATCTCAGTCCCCCAGAAGATAGGAATTATGGGTGGGGGTCACACTCTGCTGAGCACCACTATTACTCCTGTTCTATTTCTGTTCTTCTTCTCTTTTTGTCAATGTTTCCATTTACTGTCTCCCCTTCTTCTTTTCTCTTTTTCTTTTATCCCTTCTAGCTTTTCATTTGTCTCTTCCTTTTGACCCTGCACCAAAAGGACACTTCAACACCTAAGGTCAGTGACAAGGTTATTTCAAGAGAAGGAGTAAGTGAAAGGAAAAAGTAGGGGAAGGAAGTGAATAAGAAAAAAACACTCATGAGGAGGAACCAACAGAAAAATCCTGGCAACATGAAAAATCAGAGCAGAGCAATCCCCTCAAGGGGTTATGAAATAGTTACTGCAAAGGATTCCACCTATAAAGAAATGATGGAAATACAGACATACTCTTATCTGACAATGTGAATGCTACTTTTTTTTTTCACTATTATTATCATTACTATTGCTCAATGAAAAAAAGAAATGATGGAAATGACAGAAAGGGAACTGAAAATGTGGATGGTAAAAAGAATGAAGAGAAGGGTGGTGTCTGTGGTTCAAGGAGTAGGGCATCAGCCCCCTATACCTGGGGTGGAGGGTTCAAACCTGGCCCTGGCCAAAACTGAAAAAAAAAAAAAAGCAGAAAAGAAAAAGAATGAAGGGAATTTCTGATAAAGTGGAAAATAACCAAAAGTAAATCCAAAAACAGAACCAAATAAGGGATGAAAGATGAAGAATATAGAAAGGATAGAGCAGAGCTTAAGGAATAGAAGGAGTCAATGAAGGAACTTAAAGATGCAGTAGAAGATGTCACAGATTAGACCATGGAGAAGAAAGAATCTTGGAGCTAGAGCATAAAGCTCTTGAGCTAACCTAGGTAGTTAAAGAGGCAAAAGAGAGAGAAAACAGAACATTCAACCAGAGAATTATAGGACTTTACAAAATGTTCTAACACAAAGCCTTCAAACACGCGAATCACAGGTATCCCTGAAGGGGAAGAAGATCATCCCATAAGAATAAAAGCCCTACTAGAGAATACCATAAATGAAAATTTCCCAAGTATCACCAAGTATTCTAACACACTCCTATCAGAGGGATATTGAAACCTGGGTCATCTTAACTCAAACAAAACGTTTTAAAACGCTTTGAAGTTGTCTTATACATGAAAAAAATAGGATTTCAGATTGGTTGTAATTTGAATTTTTCTTAGTGTGAATGAAGTTGAGTATCTTTTCATATGTATAAAAACCTTGTATGTCCATTATTGGGACATTTTATGCCATTCAGATAACTTAAATTGTATATTATTCTCATTTCATTTATTGGATCACTTTACTGGTTAAGCAGCATGAGAGCATAGATCATCTGTAGTCTTATACAATATGTTGCTCAAAATATAGGTTCCCTGATCCCATAATATGAGTTTAGGAAATGAACTTTATAGCTAATATTTGCTACAAATGAATTCATAATATGAATGTATATCACATGAAATGATTATATTTCTCTCACCTTCCAATAATGGATATAACTGAACTATGGAATCAATTACCTAAATCCCAGATCAAAATGTTTGCCACTCTGCAACTTTATCAGTCTTGTATATGTTAAAAGAACCTCTCCTTTGGGACTAACGGAGTCTACTGATGCTATCTCCCAACTCTCTTGCCTCCTAGCAGATAAAACTCAAGGGATAGGGAAAATAAAATGAAGAAAATAAATTTAATCTATAAATCAGGTCACTCTCCCAATATAGGTGTATTTTTTCATAACCATCATGAAGGTACTGCAACAAAAGAATGAAACATTTCTTCACTAAAGTTCAGGTAGAGACAGTAACAGTACAGCTTATTTATTGCATTTATTAAAAAATATGATTTATGGGAAATAGGAGCCAACATTTTGGAAAAATAATAATTGAACACATGAAATTTTCCACTGATTAAACCAGATAAAGGACTCATGACTTTTTGTTTCAACAAAAATTTTAAGTAAAAATGAAAATTAAGAAATTTTACTTGATAAAATCTTCACTTTTCTGGTGTGGGTCTGCAATCCTGTTCCTTCTAATGATAAGCTATGTTTGATCATGATTGTCACTATGACTTAATTTATACAAATTTCCCTGGTTATGCTTATTTACAGGACATAGAAAGCAAAACTATCTTCTTTAAAGCATATCTAGACATTGCTTATGAGGATTTCTGGATGAATGAAGAAAACTCAGTTTCTATACCAGAAACAGACTATGAGTTTTAATATTAATTACATATAATCATATACCTGGCATTTAGAGGTTAGAGACTGAGCTTTGTTGAAGGTGCAAGATTGTTCTACCATAGTTACTGGGTAAGCAAATTTATGGAGAGAAACAGATGTTAATGATAATTGGTATGTACAGAACCTAAGCCAACCTTGCAATGCCTGGTAGAAGGACAGAGTTATAAACCACACTGGATCTCATCTAACAATGTCTAACTATAAATTAAATGTTTTCATTAACAGGCACAATGTTCAGTAAGCATTTGTTGGCATAATGAGTGGTGGTGGATTCAAAATCACTTTCATTTAAAAAGGATAATCCATCTAATATAATCAAAATAGAAAATGGGAAAGTACATAGAACCTTAAGAATGAGATTCTGAAGTGTATGCAGCAGAAAATTGGGCTTTTTTTGAGAAATCCACATGGAGCTAAACCATAGTTAGATGTAAAATTTACCTGGATTTCACTAGAACCATCCAAACTTTAAAAATGCCATGGAATAAAGAATTAGGTCAAATTGAAATAGATGTCACCAACACCTGGAACACATGAGTCAGTTAGCTTAGGTTTAGGGACATTCAGGTTATGGAAAGCAATCAGCAAATGTGTGAGTCAGCCCACATTTAAGGTTCGAAAAAGCTAGCAAAAAAATAAAACTTGATTTAATGGATTTACAGAAGTAAAAGGCAGTATACTGCTTTAAAATAAATTATAATATGTTATTCAAAAGTTCATGGATAAAAAAGAACTGGTATTAGCTAGATAGTTAATAAGACATTGCTATTTGGTGCCTTTAGTTGTGGAACATGATTTTTTTCATTTTTTAATCAAAGAAGAATATGAGAATATGTCTGCAGAAAAGTGTGCAAATTACATGTACATACTTTGACAAACTATTATAAAGGAAGTATAATCATTTATATGAATTTCATTATGTTATACGAAACATCTGTGTGACTACCACTGAGGTCAAGAAATAAACCGTGACTGCCATCATGATTCCCCCAATTTCTAGCCTCTCCTGCAAAGATAATCTGCTTTCTAACAGTATAGAGACTTTTTATCTTGTTTTATATAATGGTACTCTCTACCACATATTTGTCATTACCTGACTTTCTTTGTTCAATACTGTTTTATGAGTTTCTTCTATGTTGTCTCTTATTTTTGTAGTTTTAAAAATTTCTTTGTAAGGTATAATCTCATCAGTAGCATCTCAAATATGAAGAAGTGAGATCTTCTGAGAGTGGTACAATAGCCACCGTGAGCCTCAGGAATGCCAGATCATTTTTGTTCTTCCACTGAAGAAACTGTCCCACTTACCATCACGATGTTTATATAACACTAGTCCTTGGTGAGTTATTTTATTCTTTTGGTCAGGAGTCTAAAATCATGGCCACTGTGGCAGAGATAGAAATGCTTGGCTTTGCGCTATAGCAATATTACACATTCAGCTACTTCTCTTGTCTAAGAAGAGACAGCAGGTCTAACAATTTCTCAACAAATAAATGGCGACTTGATTAAGGAATCTAATGCTAACATCAGTAACCTTCAGAGGAGTCATAGCTAAAGGAAAACGGTGCTTTTCAGAATGAAATAGAAACATTTAGAAGAAACTTGTGAGAGCTGAGAGTATCACACTTGGGCTAAATGGGCTGAGAAAAAAAAACCAAACCTGCTTCAGTTTGTAAATCATCTTAATCTGTTTGTTAAATTAGTATAAAATGGAGGGGCTGCAGAGGTGGACGTTAAACAAGCATGACAATGAAATAAATATCTATTGGACAAATTTGCAGCCAATGTAAAACTTGTGAATGAAGGACCCTCAGCTGCTGAGGAAAAAGCATTTTTGCCTAGCAACTCCACAGCCTTGCTGCGATTGGGCTGGATGCCTATTTTTAGTTGTCTTCTGTTACCGAGCCAGATGAAGGCTGCCCCGTCTTTCATTTTGCCTTGGATAATGGCCAAATACCAGGATCTAGTGTTCCTTAAATAGTATAGCTCCCTTCTGTTCACAATCAACAGGAAAATATTGCGATGTGGAATATGCCGTCGTCTCTTGGCCACTTCTGCCTACTCAGACTGAGAGAGATTCGAGCTATTTGTCACGTGACTTTGCTTTCTTCTTTTTTGAACATATGAAATTGGCAAGCCCTCATTAAGAGGGGATAGTACAGGAAGGTTTAATCCAGATTTTACCCAGGAAATAATCTATATATAATTTGCAACAAGCAAAATGAACCAAAAGAACAGGATATTCTTTAGTCTTTCCTTCTGCATAATATCTTGAGAATGTTGGCACGCAGCTATTTTGGCTTCCCCCTACTAAAGGATAGAAGAAGATTACCGATCAGTGCCCCAAGGGAGAAGGAGAATGTGGTCACTGGCTGTTGTTGTATAATCTGTTTTCACGAGGCTATGCTGGGATAACAAACAGACTCAAAATATCAGCAACTTAGAATAATGAAGTTTATTTCTTGTTGATATTGCCTGTTGCCTGAAGTTCAGCTGTGTCTCCACTCTGTGTGTCTTCTCTGACCTAAGTTTCAGACTAAAGGAGAAGCCAGTATTGGGAGCTCATGGCAGAGGGAAGGGAACAATGACTAAACCTCACAGTGGCTCATAAATTTTCTGCTCAGGTGAGGCCTACATCACCTATGTTCGCGTTCTACTGGCTCAAGCCAAGTCACGACCCTTTTAAAACCCAAGAGGCAGGATGAATAGTACCTTCACAGGGAGGATTACCGAGGGGAAGCCTTGTGGACAAGACTCTGACAGAGTCACCGATATTTGGGAAAATAAACAAATATAATCCACTAGAGTTAACATCATTATTAATTATGATATCAAATATAAAAGAAAGAGGCAGTTTATCTAAAGAAAGAGATGCTGTGATGGGAACAAATCCATCAAGTTGGATAGTAAGAGATCTTTTTATGTCTCTCTTTTCCTGAAACAAGTGGTTGATGTGAAGGCATTTTAACTGAATTCTGATTAAATCTTTAAAACTCTTTAAAGAGAATGAGCTCCCAAGCAGAATCCTGAGAAACCAGTGAGGAAAGAATCAAATTATATTTAGTTAAGAACATAAAGTGGTGATGTTTGAAAACACTTTGACTGACATCTTTTAGCTTGCTGAAACTTTTACATGTTTCCTTATATGAATAACTTAGGAATTAATTTGGACCCTTACAGGAAGCAAACACCCCACACACTTAAAATAAATCTCCTTATATAATAATATTCCCCTTGACAGAATATTTGCACATCCACAACTCCCAAGCCTCACTCTTAAAACTGCAAATTCCAGTGAAGAAACTGATCCCATATTCTATTTGGTCCCAATTCCCTTGAAGAGGATTTACTTATCAAATGGGTCACACGTCCACTCAAATACACCTAGGGACTTGCAAGAGATCAGAGTCAGAAAAACACATAGACGCTTCCATGGAACCAGGCAAATGTTCCAGCAAGGGAGCAGAGATAAGAGCTACACAGAGCCAAGAGGGAAGTCTCACAGATGATCCACCCACCACACCTGTCTTTGGACTTGGTACTTGTTGATGGCCTTCCAGCTTGACCCTCAGATCTTTTTAAAGGACTTTATCTTAGATGCCCTTTTCTGTTTCCCCCTGTACTGGACTGCCTCCAACGAAAGCAACAGCTTCAGAAGCTATGGCTGGAGGTGCAGCACCACGGCTTGGCCAGTGTCTTAGTGTGATGATCTGTCCATTCCTCGTGATGAACAATTAAAACAATACCGCAGAGCATGTACCACTCTAAGACAGTATCAAATCTAGGAAGGATAGTCCAATATCCTCAAGGATGGATGGGTCCATTCAGCGAGAATTTATCAAGCACTTTAATATACCAGACACTTCACTAGACAAGTTATGATTCTTGTGAATATCCAGATTTTCATGGCCATTACCACAAATCAATGTGGTAATAACTGATTTGTGGCAATAATCTTTGTTCATTTTGAAATTCTAAGTCCTAATAGTGGAGAAGTGGCTGTGAACCTAGCCCAACAACTAACTTTTGTGTGAGTATAGTCATTAGAACAACTTTTATAAAATTCACTTTGAAAAGTTATGAGTTATAAATATGTTTGTATAATTTGACCTAGGGATTTATGCTTAAGATTTATTATGGAAAAAGCATACAGAATATATTTATTGCACCAATATATTTATTATTAAAAAAACTAGAAGCTATTTGCACAAAAATAACAGAATAGTTTAGAAAATTATAGTGAATCACTTAAAATATTATGCATGTTTTGAAATATTCCTTATATATGAATATGAGAATTTTTATGTCAAGAGATACAACAAAAATACAAAAAAGATCAAATTACTATCCCAAATACTTAAAATTTGATATGACCAAAACTTAAACAAAAATTAGGTATGTTTATCATTGATACATTTAATCATAATAATTATAATTATGTTCAATAATAATAAGCTTAATCACATTGTCCTCTTAAGTGACATTTTGGAAAATGTGAAGTCAACTAATATGGAGTTTTCAGGTAAATTGATTTATTTTGGCTTGCACCCTTTTACAAAATTCCAATTTTTTTTCTTTTTTGTGGTGATAATGCAATAAACCACTATATAAGGTAAAAGAGTATGAGCCGGTATAATAAATTGTCGTAAAAATTTATGTTAACTGAAATACAATGGAAGTTCATTTGTTTCTCACATCACAGCACAACTCACGTGTTCTAGTTGGGAGGATAATCACTGAACAGGTCCTCTAAGGCTCAGGCTGATGACCATCCTGCTATCTGGTGGTTGCCATCTTAGCAATTAAAAGAACATACTATGGAGGAATGTGTGAAAGAGGGTTTTATGGGATGAAGGTTACTCATCACTTCTGCTCACATTCCAACTGCCTAATATTCAGGCATTTGGCCATATCCAATTGCAAAAGAGACCATGAAATATACTAGACTCATTCTCCACCCAGAACAAGAGAAAAGTAATTTTATTGAGGATCCAGCAATCTCTGCCAAATCCAAAGGTCGTTCAGTTCAAGAGAGAGGTTCCCCTGCAAGGTTTCTTGATACTTGGATGTGCAAACAGTCAGTGGTGAGCTACACTGCAGTAAGAGCTTACTATCTAGGAGATGAAGAGAAAACCTCTGTCAAAGTTAATAATCCTTATATAGAACTGAAGCCTAAGCAAGCTGATTCTGTGGCTATAAATACTTTACCAAAATGTGGTGAGGTATTATCACTGTACCCTTTTTAAAAAATCACATTTTAAAAAATTTAAATTTTATTAATGCTAAAATTAGATCCAAATGAGAGCTTCTCATACTTGCTGATGCTTCTAATTAAAGTATGGAATTTCTATGGAATTAATTACCAGCTCTGGGTGAATTTCCCCAGATTTTCTCACCAATGAGACACGAGGTAAGAGGATTCTTATTTCTCCAAAAAAAGCACTTGGCACCAATATATTAATATATCATAGTGAAATAACATAATATTTGGGGGTATTCAGAGTATGTTATTTATAAGGGTTACCTCCTCCTCTAAGCTCAAACTTAACTGTTATTAGAAAAATAAAATCAACACTATTTCTAGAATCATTCTTGTGATTAACTCCCCATCTAAATACCTGCAGTGTTTGAATCTGTCTTATGCACAATTTTTAATGTGAATTTTCAGATTCTAATCTCTGACAGGGCTATTTCTTATATCCATTTGTAGCTCAGGTATCGAGCTCAGTGTGTGTTTAATAAACATAAGTCATTGATAATGATAGCATTTCCATTTTTACATTCTAAGAAATTACTCCCAAAGTGTTTTAAGTGATCATGTTCCTATATAAAAAGAAATGAATTTCTTAATTCAGTGAATAATCTGGCATCATTATGGTGTTAAGATTTCAGAACACCAGAATCTCTAAGAACTAATCTCTTAAGGTAAAATTTTAATTTGATCATAATCTTTCATATTAATGTATTGAAATGAGAAACAGCAGTACAAGACTCCAAGAAATCATGAAATTCTCTTGGAATTAAAATCTTATATTTAATCCATTTTTGTGTTAATAGTGATATAAAAATAAGTCACAGTGTGCTAAGAACCACACTGTGTACTGCTATATTATATGTATTACACATTATTACACAATAACCACTATATAATGGAAACTTTTAACATTTAACGGCTTCTTCTTTTACTCATAGTAAAATCCCAACCCCTTGCCATGACCTCCTACCAGTGGTTCTCAACCTTCCTAATGCCACGGCCCTTTAAAACAGTTCCTATGGGTCATGACCCACAGCTTGAGAACCACTGTCCTAGACCCTCTCACCCTTACCTTATGCCATTCCCTATTTGGTCTTTCATTTTAGCCATGTGGCTTTGTAAAACATTTTCAATCCTTGCACTGGACTCACTTTTCACTCTGGAGTCTTTACTCTTGCTAATCCCAGTGTCTGGAATTCTTTCTTCCTACTCCTCAATTGTTAACTTCTGCCTATTCCTTAGGCTCTAGTTTAACAGTCACTTCTCTTAAGAGGGCTTCCCTCATTCTACTCTAAATCTAAATTTGATATTTCTTTCCACACAGTACCTATTCTTATCTTCCATTATCTTTCATTAATGTTGGTAATCATTTATTTAGTATATATTTGTATTGAAATGCCTGCCTCTCTCACTAAACCATAGCTCCAGGAGGGCAGAAATAATCTCTAATTTGTGAAAGGCATTTAGTATTTATTGAGTAGATAAATTAATAAATATTGAAAAAGGAATTAGAATTATTGCATTAAAACATGGTACTTTCTAAACTTTAATTGTACATAACTTACTTTAAAATCATTTTGAAAGAAAAACTTTCATAAAAATGTTGTGTCTAATTACAATGGACTCTTGTATTATTTTTAGACAACATCTTAGATAAATAATTTTTAAAATAATCCTTGCTTTTATAGTTAAAGTGGTGATTATTTTTCTCATAGAATTAAAAGACATCTTACTTCTAAGAAGAAATCCTTTGATTTTGTTAAAAGGGAAATTGAATTCTTTGATTCTTTTCCTCAGAGTATTTTTTATTTTGTTACAAGGGAAAGTGAATATCAAGGGTGAAATACTTTAAATCATAAAGCTTGAAACAGGAAAAGCAAAGAGTCTTTATGGGACCATTTACCGCAAGTATCTTTTGTAGGTGGTTATATAGTTACAAGAAAGAATCCTCAAATATTCTTATGCTTATAAGATTTCTAGTTTTTTTAAAAAAATTTCATAGTGGAGGAGGAGCAAGATGGTGGCCAAGTAACAACTTCCTTGCAACTGGGCCTGGTGAGACTGGGGAGAGCAGTCTCTGGGGAGAGGCATCTCTGGTTGGTGAGGTCTGCCCAGAAACATCCCTTTGGGAACACAGGGTGTCAGAGAGACTTCTGGAACCCATGAGGAGGACAAAAGCAATGAAGAATTGGCAAGTGGTTGTGTGTGTTCATTTGGTATAATTCTGCCAGCAGCTCTAAGTACAGCAGCAGTGAGATTGCAAACTGGAAAGGCCTTACCTGTGAGCTGTTTTGTTTTTGGGGGACTTGGAATTCAGTTGAATTACCTTGGGAGAACTTGGGCATGAGTGTGGTGGACTTTAAGTGTTGTCTAGGGCCCCAGACTGAGGTGCTGAGCCTGACAGAGCTAATAGTGTTAGCTATAGAGCCATTGTGGGAGAACGGTCTGGAAAGCTCTGCCCTCAGGGTTATAGAGCATGGATTGGGCAGGAGACCTTGGGTGAGTAATCTAGTGACTGAGCAGCCTAAAGGTGGAGACTGAGACACCTTACAGCCTTGGCTCTCAGGGCCATAGAGCGAGACCAGTTTGAGCATACTAGGTAAGTGGGCAGCCACTTCAGGAGTGATTCCAGTAACAAGTGCTTTCCTGGGAAAGCTTCTACTTAGCCAAACTTAGCAGTTCAAAGTGCCTTTTAAGTGGGCTGAGGAGATATTTTGGCTCTCCACCCTACAGGGTTTGAGAAATCAGCAGAAGCTTCCAGTTTCCATCTCGTATAGCTGTATCAGCTTTGTGATTAACATCTCATATCCCAGAAGATCATCTGTTGCCCAGACAATATTCAGCAAGATATATATATTGCTTTGTTTTTGTTTTTTTCTTTTTTTAATTTCTTTTTTTTTTTTTTTTTGAGACAGGAGCCTCAAGCTGTCCCCCTGGGTAGAGTGCCGTGGCATCTCAGCTCACAGCAACCTCCAACTCCTGGGCGCAAGCAAGTCTTCGGCCTCAGCCTCCCAAGTAGCTGGGACCACAGGCGCCCGCCACAATGCCCGGCTATTTTTTGGTTGCAGCCATCATTGTTGTTTGGCGGCCCGGGCTGGATTCAAACCATCCACCTTGGGTGTATGTGGTTGGTGCCTTAGCCGCTTGAGCCACAGGCGCCAACCCTCTTTTTTTAATTTCAACATTTTCCCTCTAGATTTTTCTTTTTTTTCTTCATTCTTTTCTTTCTTCATATTTCTAGTTTTAATATAATTTTCCATTGTTGCCTTCTTTAACAATTAGAACTTCATTTTTGCTAGTATTAATACCCCTGTTATTTGGTTTTCCCCCCAATTTTATCCTGTAAAGTTTACTGTTTGCTTGTTTTGGTTTGATTTATAGCATTTTTGTCTTACCTCTCTACGTGGTACACATGGGGTACTGTGTCCAAACAGGCTGGCAAAGAGCTGCTGACCTCAAGGGAACCATCCAATCCAGCACCCCCAGAGGCTGGGGATTTTTAAGGTTAGGTCAAAGTAGCCTACTGTACACCTATACTACTCCTATCTTCCTCTTTCTGTGCCTCTCTTCTTTTTGTCAATATTCCCTTTTACTCACCCCCTTGCCTTTCTTTTTATTTTTTTCTTTTCTTTCTTTCTTCATTTTTTTTCTTTTTTCCCTTCTTGCTCTTCAGTCTTCTCATCCTTCTGGTCTGGTACCAAAAGGACTCATCAAAACTCTAGTCCAGCGGCATGGTAACTTAAAGAGAAAGAGGAAGTGAAAGGAAAATTAGGGCAAAGAAAAAGATAAAAGAAAACACTCATGAGGAAGAATCAGCAGAAAAATCCTGGCAATATGAAAAACCAGTCCAGAGAAACCCCCATCCCCACAAGGGACCGTGGAGGTATCTCCTGCAAAAGATTCCACCTAAAAAGAAATGTTAGAAATGACAGAAAGGGAATTTAGAATACAGATGATGAAAACAATGAAGGAAGCTGCTGATAAAGTGGAAAATAACCAAAAGGAAATCCAAAAACAGAATCAAATAAGAGATGAATGATGTGAAGAATATAGAAAAGATATAGCAGAGCTGAAGGAACTGAAGTAGTCAATTAGGGAATTTAAAGATGCAATAGAAAGTATCAACAACAGATTAGACCATGCAAAAGAAAGAATCTCAGAGATAGAGGACAAAGATCTTCAGATAACTCAGATAGTTAAAGAGGCAGAAAAGAAGAGAGAGAAAGCAGAACATTCACTGACAGAATTATGGGACTTTAAGAAGCATTGCAACATGCAAGTTATAGGTATTCCAGAAGGGGAAGAAGAATGCCCGATGGGAATGGAAGCCATACTAGAGAATATTATAAATGAAAATTTCCCAAATATCACCAAAGATTCTGACACATTTCTTTCAGAGGGATATCAGACCCCAGGTCACCTCAACTCTAACAGAGCTTCTCTAAGGCACATTGTAATGAACCTGTCCAAAGTCATGACAAAAGAAAAGATTCTGCAAGCTTCCAGTTGACCTACAGGGGCAAATCCATCAGGGTGACTGCAGATTTCTCTAATGAAACTTTTCATGAAAGAAGACAATGGTCATCTACCTTTAATCTACTTAAACAGAACAATTTCCAGCCCAGAATTCTATATCCTGCTAAGCTAAACTTTAAAATTAACAGAGAAATGAAATCATTTTCTGATATACAAACATGCAGGAAATTTGCCACAAGACCAGCTCTACAGGAAATACATCAACCTGTTCTACACACTGAACATCCCGATGGATCAACAGCAAAGTAAGAACTCAGAAATTAAAGGAGAGAACCTAACTTCCCCAGTGATTCAAAAGATAAAAGTAAGCAATGGACTCTTACAAAATAAGATGAATAGAATACCACCACACTTATCGATTATGTCAATAAATGTTAATGTCTTAAATTCCCCACTCAAGAGGCATAGATTGGCTGACTATAAAAAATACAAGCCATCCATTTGCTGTCTGCAGGAAACACACCTAGCTTCAAAAGACAAATTAAAACTCCAAGTTAAGGGTTGGAAGACAATTTTTCAGCCAAATGGAATTCAGAAGAAAAGAGGAGTTGCAATTTTATTTTCAGATACATGTGGATTTAAAACAACTAAAGTCAAAAAAGACAAAGATGGTCACTTTATATTGGTCAAGGGAAAAACACAACAAAAACATGTTTCAATTCTAAATATTTATGAACCCAATTTAAATGCTCCCAGATTTTTGAAACAGACCTTAGTCTGAGCAATATATCCTATAACACCATAATAAACAGGAGACTTTATCGCTCCTCTTATAGAGCTGGAAAGATCCTCTAAACAGAAATTAAACAAAGATATAAGGGACTTAAATGGGACCCTAGAACAACTATGCTTGATAGACACATATAGAATATTCCATCCCAAAGATAAAGAATATATATTCTTCTCATTGAGCCCATGGAACATTGTCCAGAATTGATCATATCCTAGGACACAAAACGAACCTCAACAGAATCAAAAGAATTGAAATTTTACCTTGTGTCTTCTCAGGCCACAAGGCACTAAAGGTGGAACTCAACTCCAACAAATATGTTCAACCCCACACAAAGGCATGGAAATTAAACAACGTTCTGTTGAATGACAGTTGGATGAAGGAAGAAATAAAAGAGCAAATCATTAACTTCCTTTAGTATAACAACAATGAAGACACAAGCTACCAAAACCTGTGGGATATTGCAAAAGCAGTTCTAAGAGGAAAATTTATCACTTTAGATGACTACATTCGAAAAACAGAAAGAGAGCACATCAACAAACCCACAAGCCATCTTATAGAATTGGAAAAAGAAGAACAACCTAAGTCTAAACCCAGCAGAAGAAAAGAAATATCCAAAATTAAATCAGAGCTCAATTCTTGAAAACAAAAGAATTATTCAGAAAATTAATAAAACAAGGAGTATTTTTTTAAAAAATACATAAAATAGATAAACCTTTGGCCAGACTAACTAGAAATAGAAAAGTAAAATCTCTAGTAACCTCAATCAGAAATGATAAAGGGGAAATAACAACTGATGCCACAGAAATGGAAGAGATCATCTTAGAATACTACAAGAAACTCTATGCCCAGAAATTTGACAATGTGAGGGAAATGAATCAATATTTGGAATCACACCCTCTCCCTAGACTTAGCCAGGAAGAAATAGAGTTCCTGAACAGACCCATTTCAAGCACTGAGATTAAAGAAACAATAAAAAAATCTTTTAATAAAAAAATGTCCTGGTTCGAATGGCTTCACACCAGAATTCTATCAAACCTTCAAGGAAGACCTTATTCCCATACTTATTCCAAAAAATTGAGGAGGAAGGAATCTTCCCCAACACGTTTTACAAAGCAAACATCATCCTGATACCAAAACCAGAAAAAGACTCAACTAAAAAGGAGAATTTCAGACCAATTCCACTAATGAATATAGATGTAAAATTCTCAACAAAATCCTAGCCAATAGATTACAGGTTATCATCAAAAAAGTCATATCATGATCAAGTAGGTTTCATCTCAAGGATACAAGGCTGGTTTAACATATGCAAGTCCATAAACGTTATCTGCCATATTAATAGAAGCAAAAACAAAGACCATATGATCCTCTCAATAGATGTAGAAAAAGCATTCAACAAAATCCAGCATCATTTTCCAATTAAAACACCGAAGAGTATAGGTATATGTGGCACATTTCTGAAACTTATCAAAGTGAGCTATGACAAACCCACAACTAATATTTTACCGAATGGAGTAAAACTAAAAGGTTTTCCTTTTAGAACTGGAACCAGACAAGGTTGTCCTCTGTAACCATTACTATTCAACATAGTGTTGGAAGTTCTAGTCAGTACAATTAGGCAAGACAAGGAAATAAAGGGCATCCAAATGGGAGCAGAGGAGGTCAAACTCTCCCTCTTGCTGACAATATCATCTTATACTTAGAGAACCCCAAAGACTTAACCACAAGCCTCCTGGAAGTCATAGGAAAATACAATAATGTCTCAGGATATACAATCAATGTCCACAAGTCAGTACCCTTTGTATATGGCAATAACAGTCAAGATAAGGGGCTAATTAAGGACACAACTCCCTTCACCATAGCTTCAAAGAAAATGAAATACCTAGGAATATACCTAACAAAAGAGGCGAAGGGGCTCTATAATAAAAATTATGAAATCCTAAGAAAGGAAATAGCAGAGTATATTAACAAATGCAAGAACATACCATGCTCATGGCTGGGAAGCATCAACATTGTTAAAATGTCTATAATTTCCAAAGCAATCTATGGATTCAATGCCATCCCTATTAAAATACCAACATTGTACTTTCAAGATTTGGAAAAAATGATTCTGCATTTTGTATGGAACCAGAAAAAAAAACCATATAGCTAAAGCAGTTCTTTGTAATAAAAATGCTAGGGGCATCAGCATACCAGATTTTAGGTTGTACTACAAAGCCATAGTGGTCAAGACAGCATGGTACTGGCACAAAAATAGAGATTTACACATTTGCAATTGAATAGAAAACTAGGAAATGAAACTAAGATCTTACAACCACCTAATTTTTGATAAATCAAACAAGAACATACCTTAGGGGAAAGACTCCCTATTCAATAAATTGTGCTGAGAGAACTGGATATCCACATGTAAAAGACTGAAACTGGACCCACACCTTTCTTCACTCACAAAAATTGATTCAAGGTGGATAAAGGATTTAAATTTAAGGCATGAAACAATAAAAATCCTCAAAGAAAGCATAGGAAAAACACTGGAAGATACTGGCCT